>JAWNPD010000277.1:0-104866 GCA_035045305.1 Drosophila maculinotata
GTTTGGCATCTAGTTTAATTCTACATATCAAGTTTATTTATTTTTGAAAAAAAATTGTGTATATTTTGCGAAAAAAGCATAAGGGGGAACCCTCACCAGTTTTGAAATGCCATCCCCAGACTTCGAATTGCCGCAACTTTGCCAAATCTCAGCCGATTTTCAATATCGTAGCCATTTTGATCATAATTTGGCATCTAGTTTAATTCTATATCTCAAGTTTATACATTTTTGAAAAAAAATATTTGTTATTTTGGCGAAAAAAGCATAAGGGGGAACCCTTACCAATTTTCAAATGACATTCCCAGACTTCGAATTGCCACAACTTTATCAAATCTAAACCGATTGTCAATATCGAGGCCATTTTGATCATAATTTGGCATCTAGTTTAATTCTACATCTCAAGTTTATTAATTTTTGAAAAAAAAATTGTGTATTTTTTGCGAAAAAAGCATAAGGGGGAACCCTCACCAATTTTGAAATGCCATCCCCAGACTTCTAATTGCCGCAACTTTGCAAAATCTCAGCCGATTTTCAATATCGAAGCTATTTTGATCATAATTTGGCATCTAGTTTAATTCTACATATCAAGTTTATTTATTTTTGAAAAAAAAATTGTGTATATTTTGCGAAAGAAGCATAAGGGGGAACCCTCACCAGTTTTGAAATGCCATCCCCAGACTTCGAATTGCCGCAACTTTGCCAAATCTCAGCCGATTTTCAATATCGTAGCCATTTTGATCATAATTTGGCATCTAGTTTAATTCTTCATTTCAAGTTTATTAATTTTTTGAAAAAAATAATTGTGTATTTTTTGCGAAAAAATCATAAGGGGGAACCCTTACCAATTTTGAAATTACATTCCCAGACTTCGAATTGCCACAACTTTATCAAATCTAAACCGATTGTCAATATCGAGGCCATTTTGATCATAATTTGGCATCTAGTTTAATTGTACATCTCAAGTTTATTAATTTTTGAAAAAAAAAATTGTGTATTTTTTGCGAAAAAAGCATAAGGGGGAACCCTCACCAATTTTGAAATGCCATCTCCAGACTTCTAATTGCCGCAACTTTGCCAAATCTCAGCCGATTTTCAATATCGAAGCCATTTTGATCATAATTTGGCATCTAGTTTAATTCTACATCTCAAGTTTATTAATTTTTGCAAAAAAATAATTGTGTATTTTTTGCGAAAAAATCATAAGGGGGAACCCTTACAAATTTTGAAATTACAATCCCAGACTTCGAATTGCCACAACTTTGCCAAATCTAAGCCGATTTTCAATATCGAAGCCATTTTGATCATAATTTGGCATCTAGTTTAATTCTTCATTTCAAGTTTATTAATTTTAAAAAAAAATAATTGTGTATTTTTTGCGAAAAAATCATAAGGGGGAACCCTTACCAATTTTGAAATTACATTCCCAGACTTCGAATTGCCACAACTTTGCCAAATCTAAGCCGATTTTCAATATCGATGCCATTTTGATCATAATTTGGCATCTAGTTTAATCCTACATCTCAAGTTTATACATTTTTGAAAAAAAAATTATTTTTTATTTGGCGAAAAAAGCATAAGGGGGAACCCTTACCAATTTTCAAATGACATTCCCAGATTTCGAATTGTCACAACTTTATCAAATCTAAACCGATTGTCAATATCGAAGCCATTTTGATCATAATTTGGCATCTAGTTTAATTCTACATCTCAAGTTTATTAATTTTTGCAAAAAAATAATTGTGTATTTTTTGCGAAAAAATCATAAGGGGGACCCTTACAAATTTTGAAATTACAATCCCAGACTTCGAATTGCCACAACTTTGCCAAATCTAAGCCGATTTTCAATATCGAAGCCATTTTGATCATAATTTGGCATCTAGTTTAATTCTACATTTCAAGTTTATTAATTTTTTAAAAAAAATAATTGTGTATTTTTTGCGAAAAAATCATAAGGGGGAACCCTTACCAATTTTGAAATTACATTCCCAGACTTCGAGTTGCCACAACTTTGCCAAATCTAAGCCGATTTTCAATATCGAAGCCATTTTGATCATAATTTGGCATCTAGTTTAATTCTACATCTCAAGTTTATACATTTTTGAAAAAAAAAAAATATTTTTTATTTGGCGAAAAAAGCATAAGGGGGAACCCTTACCAATTTTCAAATGACATTCCCAGACTTCGAATTGCCACAACTTTATCAAATCTAAACCGATTGTCAATATCGAGGCCATTTTGATCATAATTTGGCATCTAGTTTAATTCTATATCTCAAGTTTATTCATTTTTGAAAAAAAATTGTGTATTTTTTGCGAAAAAATCATAAGGGGGAACCCTCACCAATTTTGAAATGCCATCCCCAGACTTCTAATTGCCGCAACTTTGCCAAATCTCAGCCGATTTTCAATATCGAAGCCATTTTGATCATAATTTGGCATCTAGTTTAATTCTTCATTTCAAGTTTATTAATTTTTAAAAAAAAAAATTGTGTATTTTTTGCGAAAAAATCATAAGGGGGAACCCTTACCAATTTTGAAATTACATTCCCAGACTTCGAATTGCCACAACTTTGCCAAATCTAAGCCGATTTTCAATATCGAAGCCATTTTGATCATAATTTGGCATCTAGTTTAATTCTTCATTTCAAGTTTATTAATTTTTTAAAAAAAAATAATTGTGTATTTTTTGCGAAAAAAATCATAAGGGGGAACCCTTACCAATTTTGAAATTACAATCCCAGACTTCGAATTGCCACAACTTTGCCAAATCTAAGCCGATTTTCAATATCGAAGCCATTTCGATCATAATTTGGCATCTAGTTTAATTCTACATCTCAAGTTTATACATTTTTGCAAATAAATAATTGTGTATTTTTTGCGAAAAAACGCATAAGGGGGAACCCTAACAAATTTTGAAATTACATTCCCAGACTTCGAATTGCCACAACTTTGCCAAATCTAAGCCGATTTTTAATATCGAAGCCATTCTGATCATAGTTTGGCATCTAGTTTAATTCTACATCTCAAGTTTATTAATTTTTGAAAAAAAAAATTGTGTATTTTTTGCGAAAAAAGCATAAGGGGGAACCCTCACCAGTTTTGAAATGCCATCCCCAGACTTCGAATTGCCGCAACTTTGCCAAATCTCAGCCGATTTTCAATATCGAAGCCATTTTGATCATAATTTGGCATCTAGTTTAATTCTACATCTCAAGTTTATTAATTCTTGCAAAAAAATAATTGTGTATTTTTTGCGAAAAAATCATAAGGGGGAACCCTTACCAATTTTGAAATAACATTCCCAGACTTCGAATTGCCGCAACTTTGCCAAATCTAAGCCGATTTTCAATATCGAAGCCATTTTGATCATAATTTGGCATCTAGTTTAATTCTACATTTCAAGTTTATTAATTTTTTAAAAAAAATAATTGTGTATTTTTTGCGAAAAAACCATAAGGGGGAACCCTTACCAATTTTCAAATTACATTCCCAGACTTCGAATTGCCACAACTTTGCCAAATCTAAGCCGATTTTCAATATCGAAGCCATTTTGATCATAATTTGGCATCTAGTTTAATTCTACATCTCAAGTTTATTAATTTTTGAAAAAAAAATTGTGTATTTTTTGCGAAAAAAGCATAAGGGGGAACCCTCACCAATTTTGAAAAGCCATCCCCAGACTTCGAATTGCCGCAACTTTGCCAAATCTCAGCCGATTTTCAATATCGAAGCCATTTTGATCATAATTTGGCATCTAGTTTAATTCTACATCTCAAGTTTATACATTTTTGAAAAAAAAATATATTTTTTTTTGGCGAAAAAAGCATAAGGGGGAACCCTTACCAATTTTCAAATGACATTCCCAGACTTCGAATTGCCACAACTTTATCAAATCTAAACCGATTGTCAATATCGAGGCCATTTTGATCATAATTTGGCATCTAGTTTAATTCTACATCTCAAGTTTATTAATTTTTTGAAAAAAAAAATTGTGTATTTTTTGCGAAAAAAGCATAAGGGGGAACCCTCACCAATTTTGAAATGCCATCCCCAGACTTCTAATTGCCGCAACTTTGCCAAATCTCAGCCGATTTTCAATATCGAAGCCATTTTGATCATAATTTGGCATCTAGTTTAATTCTACATCTCAAGTTTATTAATTTTTGCAAAAAATAATTGTGTATTTTTTGCGAAAAAAGCATAAGGGGGAACCCTCACCAATTTTGAAATGCCATCCCAGACTTCGAATTGCCGCAACTTTGCCAAATCTAAGCCGATTTTCAATATCGAAGCCATTTTGATCATAATTTGGCATCTAGTTTAATTCTAAATCTCAAGTTTATACATTTTTGAAAAAAATAATGTTTTTTTTTTTGGCGAAAAAAGCATAAGGGGGAACCCTTACCAATTTTCAAATGACATTCCCAGACTTCGAATTGCCACAACTTTGTCAAATCTAAACCGATTGTCAATATCGAAGCCATTCTGATCATAATTTGGCATCTAGTTTAATTCTACATCTCAAGTTTATTAATTTTTGAAAAAAAAAATTGTGTATTTTTTGCGAAAAAAGCATAAGGGGGAACCCTCACCAATTTTGAAATGCCATTCCCAGACTTCGAATTGTCGCAACTTTGCCAAATCTCAGCCGATTTTCAATATCGAAGCCATTTTGATCATAATTTGGCATCTAGTTTAATTCTACATCTCAAGTTTATTAATTTTTGCAAAAAAATAATTGTGTATTTTTTGCGAAAAAATCATAAGGGGGAACCCTTACAAATTTTGAAATTACAATCCCA
Organism: Drosophila maculinotata; assembly: GCA_035045305.1. Taxonomy (NCBI): domain Eukaryota; kingdom Metazoa; phylum Arthropoda; class Insecta; order Diptera; family Drosophilidae; genus Drosophila; species Drosophila maculinotata. The sequence continues at coordinate 4,802 of JAWNPD010000277.1, forward strand.
GACTTCGAATTGCCACAACTTTGCCAAATCTAAGCCGATTTTCAATATCGAAGCCATTTTGATCATAATTTGGCATCTAGTTTAATTCTACATTTCAAGTTTATTAATTTTTTAAAAAAATAATTGTGTATTTTTTGCGAAAAAATCATAAGGGGGAACCCTTACCAATTTTGAAATTACATTCCCAGACTTCGAATTGCCACAACTTTGCCAAATCTAAGCCGATTTTCAATATCGAAGCCATTTTGATCATAATTTGGCATCTAGTTTAATTCTACATCTCAAGTTTATACATTTTTGAAAAAAAAATATTTTTTATTTGGCGAAAAAAGCATAAGGGGGGAACCCTTACCAATTTTCAAATGACATTCCCAGACTTCGAATTGCCACAACTTTGCCAAATCTAAACCGATTGTCAATATCGAGGCCATTTTGATCATAATTTGGCATCTAGTTTAATTCTATATCTCAAGTTTATTCATTTTTGAAAAAAAATGGTGTATTTTTTGCGAAAAAAGCATAAGGGGGAACCCTCACCAATTTTGAAATGCCATCCCCAGACTTCTAATTGCCGCAACTTTGCCAAATCTCAGCCGATTTTCAATATCGAAGCCATTTTGATCATAATTTGGCATCTAGTTTAATTCTTCATTTCAAGTTTATTATTTTTTAAAAAAAAATAATTGTGTATTTTTTGCGAAAAACTCATAAGGGGGAACCCTTACCAATTTTGAAATTACATTCCCAGACTTCGAATTGCCACAACTTTGCCAAATCTAAGCCGATTTTCAATATCGAAGCCATTTTGATCATAATTTGGCATCTAGTTTAATTCTTCATTTCAAGTTTATTAATTTTTAAAAAAAAATAATTGTGTATTTTTTGCGAAAAAATCATAAGGGGGAACCCTTACCAATTTTGAAATTACAATCCCAGACTTCGAATTGCCACAACTTTGCCAAATCTAAGCCGATTTTCAATATCGAAGCCATTTTGATCATAATTTGGCATCTAGTTTAATTCTACATCTCAAGTTTATTAATTTTTGCAAATAAATAATTGTGTATTTTTTGCGAAAAAATCATAAGGGGGAACCCTTACAAATTTTGAAATTACATTCCCAGACTTCGAATTGCCACAACTTTGCCAAATCTAAGCCGATTTTCAATATCGAAGCCATTTTGATCATAATTTGGCATCTAGTTTAATTCTACATATCAAGTTTATTAATTTTTAGAAAAAAAAAATTGTGTATATTTTGCGAAAAAAGCATAAGGGGGAACCCTCACCAGTTTTGAAATGCCATCCCCAGACTTCGAATTGCCGCAACTTTGCCAAATCTCAGCCGATTTTCAATATCGAAGCCATTTTGATCATTATTTGGCATCTAGTTTAATTCTACATCTCAAGTTTATTAATTCTTGCAAAAAAATAATTGTGTATTTTTTGCGAAAAAATCATAAGGGGGAACCCTTACCAATTTTGAAATAACATTCCCAGACTTCGAATTGCCGCAACTTTGCCAAATCTAAGCCGATTTTCAATATCGAAGCCATTTTGATCATAATTTGGCATCTAGTTTAATTCTACATTTCAAGTTTATTAATTTTTTAAAAAAAATAATTGTGTATTTTTTGCGAAAAAATCATAAGGGGAACCCTTACCAATTTTCAAATGACATTCCCAGACTTCGAATTGCCACAACTTTGCCAAATCTAAACCGATTTTCAATATCGAGGCCATTTTGATCATAATTTGGCATCTAGTTTAATTCTACATTTCAAGTTTATACATTTTTGAAAAAAAAAAATATTTTTTATTTGGCGAAAAAAGCATAAGGGGGAACCCTTACCAATTTTCAAATGACATTCCTAGACTTCGAATTGCCACAACTTTATCAAATCTAAACCGATTGTCAATATCGAGGCCATTTTGGTCATAATTTGGCATCTAGTTTAATTCTATATCTCAAGTTTATTAATTTTTGAAAAAAAAATTGTGTATTTTTTGCGAAAAAAGCATAAGGGGGAACCCTCACCAATTTTGAAATGCCATCCCCAGACTTCTAATTGCCGCAACTTTGCCAAATCTCAGCCGATTTTCAATATCGAAGCCATTTTGATCATAATTTGGCATCTAGTTTAATTCTTCATTTCAAGTTTATTAATTTTTAAAAAAAATAATTGTGTATTTTTTGCGAAAAAATCATAAGGGGGAACCCTTACCAATTTTGAAATTACATTCCCAGACTTCGAATTGCCACAACTTTGCCAAATCTAAGCCGATTTTGAATATCGAAGCCATTTTGATCATAATTTGGCATCTAGTTTAATTCTTCATTTCAAGTTTATTAATTTTTAAAAAAAAATAATTGTGTATTTTTTGCGAAAAAATCATTAGGGGGAACCCTTACAAATTTTGAAATTACAATCCCAGACTTCGAATTGCCACAACTTTGCCAAATCTAAGCCGATTTTCAATATCGAAGCCATTTCGATCATAATTTGGCATCTAGTTTAATTCTACATCTCAAGTTTATTAATTTTTGCAAATAAATAATTGTGTATTTTTTGCGAAAAAATCATAAGGGGGAACCCTTACAAATTTTGAAATTACATTCCCAGACTTCGAATTGCCACAACTTTGCCAAATCTAAGCCGATTTTGAATATCGAAGCCATTTTGATCATAATTTGGCATCTAGTTTAATTCTTCATTTCAAGTTTATTAATTTTTAAAAAAAAAATAATTGTGTATTTTTTGCGAAAAAATCATAAGGGGATCCTTTACAAATTTTGAAATTACAATCCCAGACTTCGAATTGCCACAACTTTGCCAAATCTAAGCCGATTTTCAATATCGAAGCCATTTTGATCATAATTTGGCATCTAGTTTAATTCTACATTTCAAGTTTATTAATTTTTTAAAAAAAAATAATTGTGTATTTTTTGCGAAAAAATCATAAGGGGGAACCCTTACCAATTTTGAAATTACATTCCCAGACTTCGAATTGCCACAACTTTGCCAAATCTAAGCCGATTTTCAATATCGAAGCCATTTTGATCATAATTTGGCATCTAGTTTAATCCTACATCTCAAGTTTATACATTTTTGAAAAAAAAAATATTTTTTATTTGGCGAAAAAAGCATAAGGGGGAACCCTTACCAATTTTCAAATGACATTCCCAGACTTCGAATTGCCACAACTTTATCAAATCTAAACCGATTGTCAATATCGAGGCCATTTTGATCATAATTTGGCATCTAGTTTAATTCTTCATTTCAAGTTTATTAATTTTTAAAAAAAAATAATTGTGTATTTTTTGCGAAAAAATCATAAGGGGGAACCCTTACAAATTTTGAAATTACAATCCCCAGACTTCGAATTGCCACAACTTTGCCAAATCTAAGCCGATTTTCAATATCGAAGCCATTTCGATCATAATTTGGCATCTAGTTTAATTCTACATCTCAAGTTTATTAATTTTTGCAAATAAATAATTGTGTATTTTTTGCGAAAAAATCATAAGGGGGAACCCTTACAAATTTTGAAATTACATTCCCAGACTTCGAATTGCCACAACTTTGCCAAATCTAAGCCGATTTTTAATATCGAAGCCATTCTGATCATAGTTTGGCATCTAGTTTAATTCTACATCTCAAGTTTATTAATTTTTGAAAAAAAAATTGTGTATATTTTGCGAAAAAAGCATAAGGGGGAACCCTTACCAATTTTGAAATTACATTCCCCGACTTTGAATTGCCACAACTTTGCCAAATCTAAGCCGATTTTCAATATCGAAGCCATTTTGATCATAATTTGGCATCTAGTTTAATCCTACATCTCAAGTTTATACATTTTTGAAAAAAAAAATATTTTTTATTTGGCGAAAAAAGCATAAGGGGGAACCCTTACCAATTTTCAAATGACATTCCCAGACTTCGAATTGCCACAACTTTATCAAATCTAAACCGATTGTCAATATCGAGGCCATTTTGATCATAATTTGGCATCTAGTTTAATTCTATATCTCAAGTTTATTAATTTTTGAAAAAAAAATTGTGTATTTTTTGCGAAAAAAGCATAAGGTGGAACCCTCACCAATTTTGAAATGCCATCCCCAGACTTCTAATTGCCGCAACTTTGCCAAATCTCAGCCGATTTTCAATATCGAAGCCATTTTGATCATAATTTGGCATCTAGTTTAATTCTTCATTTCAAGTTTATTAATTTTTAAAAAAAATAATTGTGTATTTTTTGCGAAAAAATCATAAGGGGAACCCTTACCAATTTTGAAATTACATTCCCAGACTTCGAATTGCCACAACTTTGCCAAATCTAAGCCGATTTTGAATATCGAAGCCATTTTGATCATAATTTGGCATCTAGTTTAATTCTTCATTTCAAGTTTATTAATTTTTAAAAAAAAAATAATTGTGTATTTTTTGCGAAAAAATCATAAGGGGGAACCCTTACAAATTTTGAAATTACAATCCCAGACTTCGAATTGCCACAACTTTGCCAAATCTAAGCCGATTTTCAATATCGAAGCCATTTCGATCATAATTTGGCATCTAGTTTAATTCTACATCTCAAGTTTATTAATTTTTGCAAATAAATAATTGTGTATTTTTTGCGAAAAAATCATAAGGGGGAACCCTTACAAATTTTGAAATTACATTCCCAGACTTCGAATTGCCACAACTTTGCCAAATCTAAGCCGATTTTTAATATCGAAGCCATTCTGATCATAGTTTGGCATCTAGTTTAATTCTACATCTCAAGTTTATTAATTTTTGAAAAAAAAATTGTGTATATTTTGCGAAAAAAGCATAAGGGGGAACCCTCACCAGTTTTGAAATGCCATCCCCAGACTTCGAATTGCCACAACTTTGCCAAATCTAAGCCGATTTTCAATATCGAAGCCATTTTGATCATAATTTGGCATCTAGTTTAATCCTACATCTCAAGTTTATACATTTTTGAAAAAAAAATATTTTTTATTTGGCGAAAAAAGCATAAGGGGGAACCCTTACCAATTTTCAAATGACATTCCCAGACTTCGAATTGCCACAACTTTATCAAATCTAAACCGATTGTCAATATCGAGGCTATTTTGATCATAATTTGGCATCTAGTTTAATTCTACATCTCAAGTTTATTAATTTTTGAAAAAAAAATTGTGTATATTTTGCGAAAAAAGCATAAGGGGGAACCCTCACCAGTTTTGAAATGCCATCCCCAGACTTCGAATTGCCACAACTTTGCCAAATCTAAGCCGATTTTCAATATCGAAGCCATTTTGATCATAATTTGGCATCTAGTTTAATCCTACATCTCAAGTTTATACATTTTTGAAAAAAAAATATTTTTTATTTGGCGAAAAAAGCATAAGGGGGAACCCTTACCAATTTTCAATTGACATTCCCAGACTTCGAATTGCCACAACTTTATCAAATCTAAACCGATTGTCAATATCGAGGCTATTTTGATCATAATTTGGCATCTAGTTTAATTCTATATCTCAAGTTTATTAATTTTTGAAAAAAAAATTGTGTATTTTTTGCGAAAAAAGCATAAGGGGGAACCCTCACCAATTTTGAAATGCCATCCCCAGACTTCTAATTGCCGCAACTTTGCCAAATCTCAGCCGATTTTCAATATGGAAGCTATTTTGATCATAATTTGGCATCTAGTTTAATTCTTCATTTCAAGTTTATTAATTTTTAAAAAAAATAATTGTGTATTTTTTGCGAAAAAATCATAAGGGGGAACCCTTACCAATTTTGAAATTACATTCCCAGACTTCGAATTGCCACAACTTTGCCAAATCTAAGCCGATTTTGAATATCGAAGCCATTTTGATCATAATTTGGCATCTAGTTTAATTCTTCATTTCAAGTTTATTAATTTTTAAAAAAAAAATAATTGTGTATTTTTTGCGAAAAAATCATAAGGGGGAACCTTTACAAATTTTGAAATTACAATCCCAGACTTCGAATTGCCACAACTTTGCCAAATCTAACCCGATTTTCAATATCGAAGCCATTTTGATCATAATTTGGCATCTAGTTTAATTCTACATCTCAAGTTTATTAATTTTTGCAAATAAATAATTGTGTATTTTTTGCGAAAAAATCATAAGGGGGAACCCTCACCAGTTTTGAAATGCCATCCCCAGACTTCGAATTGCCACAACTTTGCCAAATCTAAGCCGATTTTCAATATCGAAGCCATTTTGATCATAATTTGGCATCTAGTTTAATCCTACATCTCAAGTATATACATTTTTGAAAAAAAAAAATATTTTTTATTTGGCGAAAAAAGCATAAGGGGGAACCCTTACCAATTTTCAAATGACATTCCCAGACTTCGAATTGCCACAAATTTATCAAATCTAAACCGATTGTCAATATCGAGGCTATTTTGATCATAATTTGGCATCTAGTTTAATTCTATATCTCAAGTTTATTAATTTTTGAAAAAAAAATTGTGTATTTTTTGCGAAAAAAGCATAAGGGGGAACCCTTACCAATTTTGAAATGACATTCCCAGACTTCGAATTGCCACAACTTTGCCAAATCTAAGCCGATTTTGAATATCGAAGCCATTTTGATCATAATTTGGCATCTAGTTTAATTCTTCATTTCAAGTTTATTAATTTTTAACAAAAAAATAATTGTGTATTTTTTGCGAAAAAATCATAAGGGGGAACCTTTACAAATTTTGAAATTACAATCCCAGACTTCGAATTGCCACAACTTTGCCAAATCTAAGCCGATTTTCAATATCGAAGCCATTTTGATCATAATTTGGCATCTAGTTTAATTCTACATTTCAAGTTTATTAATTTTTTAAAAAAAAAATTTGTGTATTTTTTGCGAAAAAATCATAAGGGGGAACCCTTACCAATTTTGAAATTACATTCCCAGACTTCGAATTGCCACAACTTTGCCAAATCTAAGCCGATTTTCAATATCGAAGCCATTTTGATCATAATTTGGCATCTAGTTTAATCCTACATCTCAAGTTTATACATTTTTGAAAAAAAAAATATTTTTTATTTGGCGAAAAAAGCATAAGGGGGAACCCTTACCAATTTTCAAATGACATTCCCAGACTTCGAATTGCCACAACTTTATCAAATCTAAACCGATTGTCAATATCGAGGCCATTTTGATCATAATTTGGCATCTAGTTTAATTCTATATCTCAAGTTTATTAATTTTTGAAAAAAAAATTGTGTATTTTTTGCGAAAAAAGCATAAGGGGGAACCCTCACCAATTTTGAAATGCCATCCCCAGACTTCTAATTGCCGCAACTTTGCCAAATCTCAGCCGATTTTCAATATCGAAGCCATTTTGATCATAATTTGGCATCTAGTTTAATTCTTCATTTCAAGTTTATTAATTTTTAAAAAAAATAATTGTGTATTTTTTGCGAAAAAATCATAAGGGGGAACCCTTACCAATTTTGAAATTACATTCCCAGACTTCGAATTGCCACAACTTTGCCAAATCTCAGCCGATTTTCAATATCGAAGCCATTTTGATCATAATTTGGCATCTAGTTTAATTCTTCATTTCAAGTTTATTAATTTTTAAAAAAAATAATTGTGTATTTTTTGCGAAAAAATCATAAGGGGGAACCCTTACCAATTTTGAAATTACATTCCCAGACTTCGAATTGCCACAACTTTGCCAAATCTAAGCCGATTTTCAATATCGAAGCCATTTTGATCATAATTTGGCATCTAGTTTAATTCTTCATTTCAAGTTTATTAATTTTTAAAAAAAAATAATTGTGTATTTTTTGCGAAAAAATCATAAGGGGGAACCCTTACAAATTTTGAAATTACAATCCCAGACTTCGAATTGCCACAACTTTGCCAAATCTAAGCCGATTTTCAATATCGAAGCCATTTCGATCATAATTTGGCATCTAGTTTAATTCTACATCTCAAGTTTATTAATTTTTGCAAATAAATAATTGTGTATTTTTTGCGAAAAAATCATAAGGGGGGAACCCTTACAAATTTTGAAATTACATTCCCAGACTTCGAATTGCCACAACTTTGCCAAATCTAAGCCGATTTTTAATATCGAAGCCATTCTGATCATAGTTTGGCATCTAGTTTAATTCTACATCTCAAGTTTATTAATTTTTGAAAAAAAAAATTGTGTATATTTTGCGAAAAAAGCATAAGGGGGAACCCTTACCAATTTTGAAATTACATTCCCCGACTTCGAATTGCCACAACTTTGCCAAATCTAAGCCGATTTTCAATATCGAAGCCATTTTGATCATAATTTGGCATCTAGTTTAATCCTACATCTCAAGTTTATACATTTTTGAAAAAAAAAAATATTTTTTATTTGGCGAAAAAAGCATAAGGGGGAACCCTTACCAATTTTCAAATGACATTCCTAGACTTCGAATTGCCACAACTTTATCAAATCTAAACCGATTGTCAATATCGAGGCCATTTTGATCATAATTTGGCATCTAGTTTAATTCTATATCTCAAGTTTATTAATTTTTGAAAAAAAAATTGTGTATTTTTTGCGAAAAAAGCATAAGGTGGAACCCTCACCAATTTTGAAATGCCATCCCCAGACTTCTAATTGCCGCAACTTTGCCAAATCTCAGCCGATTTTCAATATCGAAGCCATTTTGATCATAATTTGGCATCTAGTTTAATTCTTCATTTCAAGTTTATTAATTTTTAAAAAAAATAATTGTGTATTTTTTGCGAAAAAATCATAAGGGAACCCTTACCAATTTTGAAATTACATTCCCAGACTTCGAATTGCCACAACTTTGCCAAATCTAAGCCGATTTTGAATATCGAAGCCATTTTGATCATAATTTGGAATCTAGTTTAATTCTTCATTTCAAGTTAATTAATTTTTAAAAAAAAATAATTGTGTATTTTTTGCGAAAAAATCATAAGGGGGAACCCTTACAAATTTTGAAATTACAATCCCAGACTTCGAATTGCCACAACTTTGCCAAATCTAAGCCGATTTTCAATATCGAAGCCATTTCGATCATAATTTGGCATCTAGTTTAATTCTACATCTCAAGTTTATTAATTTTTGCAAATAAATAATTGTGTATTTTTTGCGAAAAATCATAAGGGGGAACCCTTACAAATTTTGAAATTACATTCCCAGACTTCGAATTGCCACAACTTTGCCAAATCTAAGCCGATTTTTAATATCGAAGCCATTCTGATCATAGTTTGGCATCTAGTTTAATTCTACATCTCAAGTTTATTAATTTTTTGAAAAAAAAATTGTGTATATTTTGCGAAAAAAGCATAAGGGGGAACCCTTACCAATTTTGAAATTACATTCCCCGACTTCGAATTGCCACAACTTTGCCAAATCTAAGCCGATTTTCAATATCGAAGCCATTTTGATCATAATTTGGCATCTAGTTTAATCCTACATCTCAAGTTTATACATTTTTGAAAAAAAAAATATTTTTATTTGGCGAAAAAAGCATAAGGGGGAACCCTTACCAATTTTCAAATGACATTCCTAGACTTCGAATTGCCACAACTTTATCAAATCTAAACCGATTGTCAATATCGAGGCCATTTTGATCATAATTTGGCATCTAGTTTAATTCTATATCTCAAGTTTATTAATTTTTGAAAAAAAAATTGTGTATTTTTTGCGAAAAAAGCATAAGGTGGAACCCTCACCAATTTTGAAATGCCATCCCCAGACTTCTAATTGCCGCAACTTTGCCAAATCTCAGCCGATTTTCAATATCGAAGCCATTTTGATCATAATTTGGCATCTAGTTTAATTCTTCATTTCAAGTTTATTAATTTTTAAAAAAAATAATTGTGTATTTTTTGCGAAAAAATCATAAGGGGAACCCTTACCAATTTTGAAATTACATTCCCAGACTTCGAATTGCCACAACTTTGCCAAATCTAAGCCGATTTTGAATATCGAAGCCATTTTGATCATAATTTGGAATCTAGTTTAATTCTTCATTTCAAGTTAATTAATTTTTAAAAAAAAATAATTGTGTATTTTTTGCGAAAAAAATCATAAGGGGGAACCCTTACAAATTTTGAAATTACAATCCCAGACTTCGAATTGCCACAACTTTGCCAAATCTAAGCCGATTTTCAATATCGAAGCCATTTCGATCATAATTTGGCATCTAGTTTAATTCTACATCTCAAGTTTATTAATTTTTGCAAATAAATAATTGTGTATTTTTTGCGAAAAAATCATAAGGGGGAACCCTTACAAATTTTGAAATTACATTCCCAGACTTCGAATTGCCACAACTTTGCCAAATCTAAGCCGATTTTTAATATCGAAGCCATTCTGATCATAGTTTGGCATCTAGTTTAATTCTACATCTCAAGTTTATTAATTTTTGAAAAAAAAATTGTGTATATTTTGCGAAAAAAGCATAAGGGGGAACCCTCACCAGTTTTGAAATGCCATCCCCAGACTTCGAATTGCCACAACTTTGCCAAATCTAAGCCGATTTTCAATATCGAAGCCATTTTGATCATAATTTGGCATCTAGTTTAATCCTACATCTCAAGTTTATACATTTTTGAAAAAAAAAATATTTTTTATTTGGCGAAAAAAGCATAAGGGGGAACCCTTACCAATTTTCAAATGACATTCCCAGACTTCGAATTGCCACAACTTTATCAAATCTAAACCGATTGTCAATATCGAGGCTATTTTGATCATAATTTGGCATCTAGTTTAATTCTACATCTCAAGTTTATTAATTTTTGAAAAAAAATTGTGTATATTTTGCGAAAAAAGCATAAGGGGGAACCCTCACCAGTTTTGAAATGCCATCCCCAGACTTCGAATTGCCACAACTTTGCCAAATCTAAGCCGATTTTCAATATCGAAGCCATTTTGATCATAATTTGGCATCTAGTTTAATTCTTCATTTCAAGTTTATTAATTTTTAAAAAAAAAATAATTGTGTATTTTTTGCGAAAAAATCATAAGGGGGAACCTTTACAAATTTTGAAATTACAATCCCAGACTTCGAATTGCCACAACTTTGCCAAATCTAACCCGATTTTCAATATCGAAGCCATTTTGATCATAATTTGGCATCTAGTTTAATTCTACATCTCAAGTTTATTAATTTTTGCAAATAAATAATTGTGTATTTTTTGCGAAAAAATCATAAGGGGGAACCCTTACAAATTTTGAAATTACATTCCCAGACTTCGAATTGCCACAACTTTGCCAAATCTAAGCCGATTTTTAATATCGAAGCCATTCTGATCATAGTTTGGCATCTAGTTTAATTCTACATCTCAAGTTTATTAATTTTTGAAAAAAAAATTGTGTATATTTTGCGAAAAAAGCATAAGGGGGAACCCTCACCAGTTTTGAAATGCCATCCCCAGACTTCGAATTGCCACAACTTTGCCAAATCTAAGCCGATTTTCAATATCGAAGCCATTTTGATCATAATTTGGCATCTAGTTTAATCCTACATCTCAAGTATATACATTTTTGAAAAAAAAAATATTTTTTATTTGGCGAAAAAAGCATAAGGGGGAACCCTTACCAATTTTCAAATGACATTCCCAGACTTCGAATTGCCACAAATTTATCAAATCTAAACCGATTGTCAATATCGAGGCTATTTTGATCATAATTTGGCATCTAGTTTAATTCTATATCTCAAGTTTATTAATTTTAAAAAAAAAAATTGTGTATTTTTTGCGAAAAAAGCATAAGGGGGAACCCTTACCAATTTTGAAATTACATTCCCAGACTTCGAATTGCCACAACTTTGCCAAATCTAAGCCGATTTTGAATATCGAAGCCATTTTGATCATAATTTGGCATCTAGTTTAATTCTTCATTTCAAGTTTATTAATTTTTAAAAAAAAAATAATTGTGTATTTTTTGCGAAAAAATCATAAGGGGGAACCTTTACAAATTTTGAAATTACAATCCCAGACTTCGAATTGCCACAACTTTGCCAAATCTAAGCCGATTTTCAATATCGAAGCCATTTTGATCATAATTTGGCATCTAGTTTAATTCTACATTTCAAGTTTATTAATTTTTTAAAAAAAAAATTTGTGTATTTTTTGCGAAAAAATCATAAGGGGGAACCCTTACCAATTTTGAAATTACATTCCCAGACTTCGAATTGCCACAACTTTGCCAAATCTAAGCCGATTTTCAATATCGAAGCCATTTTGATCATAATTTGGCATCTAGTTTAATCCTACATCTCAAGTTTATACATTTTTGAAAAAAAAAATATTTTTTATTTGGCGAAAAAAGCATAAGGGGGAACCCTTACCAATTTTCAAATGACATTCCCAGACTTCGAATTGCCACAACTTTATCAAATCTAAACCGATTGTCAATATCGAGGCCATTTTGATCATAATTTGGCATCTAGTTTAATTCTATATCTCAAATTTATTAATTTTTGAAAAAAAAATTGTGTATTTTTTGCGAAAAAAGCATAAGGGGGAACCCTCACCAATTTTGAAATGCCATCCCCAGATTTCTAATTGCCGCAACTTTGCCAAATCTCAGCCGATTTTCAATATCGAAGCCATTTTGATCATAATTTGGCATCTAGTTTAATTCTTCATTTCAAGTTTATTAATTTTTAAAAAAAATAATTGTGTATTTTTTGCGAAAAAATCATAAGGGGGAACCCTTACCAATTTTGAAATTACATTCCCAGACTTCGAATTGCCACAACTTTGCCAAATCTAAGCCGATTTTGAATATCGAAGCCATTTTGATCATAATTTGGCATCTAGTTTAATTCTTCATTTCAAGTTTATTAATTTTAAAAAAAAAATTGTGTATTTTTTGCGAAAAAAATCATAAGGGGGAACCCTTACAAATTTTAAAATTACAATCCCAGACTTCGAATTGCCACAACTTTGCCAAATCTAAGCCGATTTTCAATATCGAAGCCATTTCGATCATAATTTGGCATCTAGTTTAATTCTACATCTCAAGTTTATTAATTTTTGCAAATAAATAATTGTGTATTTTTTGCGAAAAAATCATAAGGGGAACCCTTAGAAATTTTGAAATTACATTCCCAGACTTCGAATTGCCACAACTTTGCCAAATCTAAGCCGATTTTTAATATCGAAGCCATTCTGATCATAGTTTGGCATCTAGTTTAATTCTACATCTCAAGTTTATTAATTTTTGCAAAAAAAATGGTGTATATTTTGCGAAAAAAGCATAAGGGGGAACCCTCACCAATTTTGAAATGCCATCCCCAGACTTCTAATTGCCGCAACTTTGCCAAATCTCAGCCGATTTTCAATATCGAAGCCATTTTGATCATAATTTGGCATCTAGTTTAATTCTACATCTCAAGTTTATACATTTTTGAAAAAAAAAAAATGTTTTTTTTTTTGGCGAAAAAAGCATAAGGGGGAACCCTTACCAATTTTCAAATGACATTCCCAGACTTCGAATTGCCACAACTTTGTCAAATCTAAACCGATTGTCAATATTGAAGCCGTTCTGATCATAATTTGGCATCTAGTTTAATTCTACATCTCAAGTTTATTAATTTTTGAAAAAAAAAATTGTGTATTTTTTGTGAAAAAAGCATAAGGGGGAACCCTCACCAATTTTGAAATGCCATCCCCAGACTTCTAATTGCCGCAACTTTGCCAAATCTCAGCCGATTTTCAATATCGAAGCCATTTTGAACATAATTTGGCATCTAGTTTAATTCTACATCTCAAGTTTATTAATTTTTGCAAAAAAATAATTGTGTATTTTTTGCGAAAAAATCATAAGGGGGAACCCTTACAAATTTTGAAATTACAATCCCAGACTTCGAATTGTCACAACTTTGACAAATCTAAGCCGATTTTCAATATCGAAGCCATTTTGGTCATAATTTGGCATCTAGTTTAATTCTACATTTCAAGTTTATTAATTTTTTAAAAAAAATAATTGTGTATTTTTTGCGAAAAAATCATAAGGGGGAACCCTCACCAATTTTGAAATTACATTCCCAGACTTCGAATTGCCACAACTTTGCCAAATCTAAGCCGATTTTCAATATCGAAGCCATTTTGATCATAATTTGGCATCTAGTTTAATCCTACATCTCAAGTTTATACATTTTTGAAGAAAAAAAAATATTTTTTATTTTGCGATAAAAGCATAAGGGGGAACCCTTACCAATTTTCAAATGACATTCCCAGACTTCGAATTGCCACAACTTTATCAAATCTAAACCGATTGTCAATATCGAGGCCATTTTGATCATAATTTGGCATCTAGTTTAATTCTATATCTCAAGTTTATTAATTTTTGAAAAAAAAATTGTGTATATTTTGCGAAAAAAGCATAAGGGGGAACCCTCACCAATTTTGAAATGCCATCCCCAGACTTCTAATTGCCGCAACTTTGCCAAATCTCAGCCGATTTTCAATATCGAAGCCATTTGGATCATAATTTGGCATCTAGTTTAATTCTACATCTCAAGTTTATTAATTTTTGCAAATAAATAATTGTGTATTTTTTGCGAAAAAATCATAAGGGGGAACCCTTACAAATTTTGAAATTACATTCCCAGACTTCGAATTGCCACAACTTTGCCAAATCTAAGCCGATTTTCAATATCGAAGCCACTTTGATCATAATTTGGCATCTAGTTTAATTCTTCATTTCAAGTTTATTAATTTTTAAAAAAAAATAATTGTGTATTTTTTGCGAAAAAATCATAAGGGGGAACCCTTACAAATTTTGAAATTACAATCCCAGACTTCGAATTGCCACAACTTTGCCAAATCTAAACCGATTTTCAATATCGAAGCCATTTCGATCATAATTTGGCATCTAGTTTAATTCTACATCTCAAGTTTATTAATTTTTGCAAATAAATAATTGTGTATGTTTTGCGAAAAAATCATAAGGGGGAACCCTTACAAATTTTGAAATTACAATCCCAGACTTCGAATTGCCACAACTTTGCCAAATCTAAGCCGATTTTCAATATCGAAGCCATTTCGATCATAATTTGGCATCTAGTTTAATTCTACATCTCAAGTTTATTAATTTTTGCAAATAAATAATTGTGTATTTTTTGCGAAAAAATCATAAGGGGGAACCCTTACAAATTTTGAAATTACATTCCCAGACTTCGAATTGCCACAACTTTGCCAAATCTAAGCCGATTTTTAATATCGAAGCCATTCTGATCATAGTTTGGCATCTAGTTTAATTCTACATCTCAAGTTTATTAATTTTTGAAAAAAAAATTGTGTATATTTTGCGAAAAAAATCATAAGGGGGAACCCTTACCAATTTTGAAATTACATTCCCAGACTTCGAATTGCCACAACTTTGCCAAATCTAAGCCGATTTTCAATATCGAAGCCATTTTGATCATAATTTGGCATCTAGTTTAATCCTACATCTCAAGTTTATACATTTTTGAAAAAAAAAAATATTTTTTATTTTGCGATAAAAGCATAAGGGGGAACCCTTACCAATTTTCAAATGACATTCCCAGACTTCGAATTGCCACAACTTTATCAAATCTAAACCGATTGTCAATATCGAGGCCATTTTGATCATAATTTGGCATCTAGTTTAATTCTATATCTCAAGTTTATTAATTTTTGAAAAAAAAATTGTGTATATTTTGCGAAAAAAGCATAAGGGGGAACCCTCACCAATTTTGAAATGCCATCCCCAGACTTCTAATTGCCGCAACTTTGCCAAATCTCAGCCGATTTTCAATATCGAAGCCATTTGGATCATAATTTGGCATCTAGTTTAATTCTACATCTCAAGTTTATTAATTTTTGCAAATAAATAATTGTGTATTTTTTGCGAAAAAATCATAAGGGGGAACCCTTTCAAATTTTGAAATTACATTCCCAGACTTCGAATTGCCACAACTTTGCCAAATCTAAGCCGATTTTCAATATCGAAGCCACTTTGATCATAATTTGGCATCTAGTTTAATTCTTCATTTCAAGTTTATTAATTTTTAAAAAAAAATAATTGTGTATTTTTTGCGAAAAAATCATAAGGGGGAACCCTAACAAATTTTGAAATTACAATCCCAGACTTCGAATTGCCACAACTTTGCCAAATCTAATCCGATTTTCAATATCGAATCCATTTCGATCATAATTTGGCATCTAGTTTAATTCTACATCTCAAGTTTATTAATTTTTGCAAATAAATAATTGTGTATTTTTTGCGAAAAAATCATAAGGGGGAACCCTTACAAATTTTGAAATTACAATCCCAGACTTCGAATTGCCACAACTTTGCCAAATCTAAGCCGATTTTCAATATCGAAGCCATTTCGATCATAATTTGGCATCTAGTTTAATTCTACATCTCAAGTTTATTAATTTTTGAAAAAAAATTGTGTATATTTTGCGAAAAAAGCATAAGGGGGAACCCTCACCAGTTTTGAAATGCCATCCCCAGACTTCGAATTGCCGCAACTTTGCCAAATCTCAGCCGATTTTCAATATCGAAGCCATTTTGATCATAATTTGGCATCTAGTTTAATCCTTCATCTCAAGTTTATACATTTTTGAAAAAAAAATATATTTTTTTTGGCGAAAAAAGCATAAGGCGGAACCCTTACCAATTTTCAAATGACATTCCCAGACTTCGAATTGCCACAACTTTGCCAAATCTAAGCCGATTTTCAATATCGAAGCCATTTCGATCATAATTTGGCATCTAGTTTAATTCTACATCTCAAGTTTATTAATTTTTGAAAAAAAAATTGTGTATTTTTTGCGAAAAAAGCATAAGGGGGAACCCTCACCAATTTTGAAATGCCATCCCCAGACTTCGAATTGCCGCAACTTTGCCAAATCTCAGCCGATTTTCAATATCGAAGCCATTTTGATCATAATTTGGCATCTAGTTTAATCCCTCATCTCAAGTTTATACATTTTTGAAAAAAAAATATATTTTTTTTGGCGAAAAAAGCATAAGGCGGAACCCTTACCAATTTTCAAATGACATTCCCAGACTTCGAATTGCCACAACTTTATCAAATATAAACCGATTGTCAATATCGAGGCCATTTTGATCATAATTTGGCATCTAGTTTAATTCTACATCTCAAGTTTATTAATTTTTTAAAAAAAAATTGTGTATTTTTTGCGAAAAAAGCATAAGGGGGAACCCTCACCAATTTTGAAATGCCATCCCCAGACTTCTAATTGCCGCAACTTTGCCAAATCTCAGCCGATTTTCAATATCGAAGCCATTTTGATCATAATTTGGCATCGTGTTTAATTCTACATCTCAAGTTTATTAATTTTTGCAAAAAAATAATTGTGTATTTTTTGCGAAAAAATCATAAGGGGGAACCCTTACAAATTTTGAAATTACAATCCCAGACTTCGAATTGCCACAACTTTGCCAAATCTAAGCCGATTTTCAATATCGAAGCCATTTTGATCATAATTTGGCATCTAGTTTAATTCTTCATTTCAAGTTTATTAATTTTTAAAAAAAATAATTGTGTATTTTTTGCGAAAAAATCATAAGGGGGAACCCTCACCAATTTTGAAATGCCATCCCCAGACTTCTAATTGCCGCAACTTTGCCAAATCTCAGCCGATTTTCAATATCGAAGCCATTTTGATCATAATTTGGCATCTAGTTTAATTCTACATCTCAAGTTTATACATTTTTGAAAAAAAAAATGTTTTTTTTTTGCGAAAAAAGCATAAGGGGGAACCCTCACCAATTTTGAAATGCCATCCCCAGACTTCTAATTGCCGCAACTTTGCCAAATCTCAGCCGATTTTCAATATCGAAGCCATTTCGATCATAATTTGGCATCTAGTTTAATTCTACATCTCAAGTTTATTAATTTTTGCAAATAAATAATTGTGTATTTTTTGCGAAAAAATCATAAGGGGGAACCCTTACAAATTTTGAAATTACATTCCCAGACTTCGAATTGCCACAACTTTATCAAATATAAACCGATTGTCAATATCGAGGCCATTTTGATCATAATTTGGCATCTAGTTTAATTCTACATCTCAAGTTTATTAATTTTTTAAAAAAAAAATTGTGTATTTTTTGCGAAAAAAGCATAAGGGGGAACCCTCACCAATTTTGAAATGCCATCCCCAGACTTCTAATTGCCGCAACTTTGCCAAATCTCAGCCGATTTTCAATATCGAAGCCATTTTGATCATAATTTGGCATCGTGTTTAATTCTACATCTCAAGTTTATTAATTTTTGCAAAAAAATAATTGTGTATTTTTTGCGAAAAAAATCATAAGGGGGAACCCTTACAAATTTTGAAATTACAATCCCAGACTTCGAATTGCCACAACTTTGCCAAATCTAAGCCGATTTTCAATATCGAAGCCATTTTGATCATAATTTGGCATCTAGTTTAATTCTTCATTTCAAGTTTATTAATTTTTAAAAAAAAATAATTGTGTATTTTTTGCGAAAAAAATCATAAGGGGGAACCCTCACCAATTTTGAAATGCCATCCCCAGACTTCTAATTGCCGCAACTTTGCCAAATCTCAGCCGATTTTCAATATCGAAGCCATTTTGATCATAATTTGGCATCTAGTTTAATTCTACATCTCAAGTTTATACATTTTTGAAAAAAAAAATGTTTTTTTTTTGCGAAAAAAAGCATAAGGGGGAACCCTCACCAATTTTGAAATGCCATCCCCAGACTTCTAATTGCCGCAACTTTGCCAAATCTCAGCCGATTTTCAATATCGAAGCCATTTCGATCATAATTTGGCATCTAGTTTAATTCTACATCTCAAGTTTATTAATTTTTGCAAATAAATAATTGTGTATTTTTTGCGAAAAAATCATAAGGGGGAACCCTTACAAATTTTGAAATTACATTCCCAGACTTCGAATTGCCACAACTTTGCCAAATCTAAGCCGATTTTTAATATCGAAGCCATTCTGATCATAGTTTGGCATCTAGTTTAATTCTACATCTCAAGTTTATTAATTTTTGAAAAAAAAATTGTGTATATTTTGCGAAAAAAGCATAAGGGGGAACCCTCACCAGTTTTGAAATGCCATCCCCAGACTTCGAATTGCCGCAACTTTGCCAAATCTCAGCCGATTTTCAATATCGAAGCCATTTTGATCATAATTTGGCATCTAGTTTAATTCTACATCTCAAGTTTATTAATTCTTGCAAAAAAATAATTGTGTATTTTTTGCGAAAAAATCATAAGGGGGAACCCTTACCAATTTTGAAATAACATTCCCAGACTTCGAATTGCCGCAACTTTGCCAAATCTAAGCCGATTTTCAATATCGAAGCCATTTTGATCATAATTTGGCATCTAGTTTAATCCTTCATCTCAAGTTTATACATTTTTGAAAAAAAAATATATTTTTTTTGGCGAAAAAAGCATAAGGCGGAACCCTTACCAATTTTCAAATGACATTCCCAGACTTCGAATTGCCACAACTTTATCAAATATAAACCGATTGTCAATATCGAGGCCATTTTGATCATAATTTGGCATCTAGTTTAATTCTGCATCTCAAGTTTATTAATTTTTTAAAAAAAAAATTGTGTATTTTTTGCGAAAAAAGCATAAGGGGGAACCCTCACCAATTTTGAAATGCCATCCCCAGACTTCTAATTGCCGCAACTTTGCCAAATCTCAGCCGATTTTCAATATCGAAGCCATTTTGATCATAATTTGGCATCTAGTTTAATTCTACATCTCAAGTTTATTAATTTTTGCAAAAAAATAATAGTGTATTTTTTGCGAAAAAATCATAAGGGGGAACCCTTACAAATTTTGAAATTACAATCCCAGACTTCGAATTGCCACAACTTTGCCAAATCTAAGCCGATTTTCAATATCGAAGCCATTTTGATCATAATTTGGCATCTAGTTTAATTCTTCATTTCAAGTTTATTAATTTTTAAAAAAAAATAATTGTGTATTTTTTGCGAAAAAAATCATAAGGGGGAACCCTTACCAATTTTGAAATTACATTCCCAGACTTCGAATTGCCACAACTTTGCCAAATCTAAGCCGATTTTCAATATCGAAGCCATTTTGATCATAATTTGGCATCTAGTTTAATCCTACATCTCAAATTTATACATTTTTGAAAAAAAAAATATTTTTTATTTGGTGAAAAAAGGATAAGGGGGAACCCTTACCAATTTTCAAATGACATTCCCAGACTTCGAATTGCCACAACTTTATCAAATCTAAACCGATTGTCAATATCGAGCCCATTTTGATCATAATTTGGCATCTAGTTTAATTCTATATCTCAATTTTATTAATTTTTGAAAAAAAAATTGTGTATTTTTTGCGAAAAAAGCATAAGGGGGAACCCTCACCAATTTTGAAATGCCATCCCCAGACTTCTAATTGCCGCAACTTTGCCAAATCTCAGCCGATTTTCAATATCGAAGCCATTTTGATCATAATTTGGCATCTAGTTTAATCCTTCATCTCAAGTTTATACATTTTTGAAAAAAAAATATATTTTTTTTGGCGAAAAAAGCATAAGGCGGAACCCTTACCAATTTTCAAATGACATTCCCAGACTTCGAATTGCCACAACTTTATCAAATATAAACCGATTGTCAATATCGAGGCCATTTTGATCATAATTTGGCATCTAGTTTAATTCTACATCTCAAGTTTATTAATTTTTAAAAAAAAAAATTGTGTATTTTTTGCGAAAAAAGCATAAGGGGGAACCCTCACCAATTTTGAAATGCCATCCCCAGACTTCTAATTGCCGCAACTTTGCCAAATCTCAGCCGATTTTCAATATCGAAGCCATTTTGATCATAATTTGGCATCTAGTTTAATTCTACATCTCAAGTTTATTAATTTTTGCAAAAAAATAATTGTGTATTTTTGCGAAAAAATCATAAGGGGGAACCCTTACAAATTTTGAAATTACAATCCCAGACTTCGAATTGCCACAACTTTGCCAAATCTAAGCCGATTTTCAATATCGAAGCCATTTTGATCATAATTTGGCATCTAGTTTAATTCTTCATTTCAAGTTTATTAATTTTTAAAAAAAAATAATTGTGTATTTTTTGCGAAAAAATCATAAGGGGGAACCCTTACCAATTTTGAAATTACATTCCCAGACTTCGAATTGCCACAACTTTGCCAAATCTAAGCCGATTTTCAATATCGAAGCCATTTTGATCATAATTTGGCATCTAGTTTAATCCTACATCTCAAGTTTATACATTTTTGAAAAAAAAAAAATATTTTTTATTTGGTGAAAAAAGCATAAGGGGGAACCCTTACCAATTTTCAAATGACATTCCCAGACTTCGAATTGCCACAACTTTATCAAATCTAAACCGATTGTCAATATCGAGGCCATTTTGATCATAATTTGGCATCTAGTTTAATTCTATATCTCAAGTTTATTAATTTTTGAAAAAAAAATTGTGTATTTTTTGCGAAAAAAGCATAAGGGGGAACCCTCACCAATTTTGAAATGCCATCCCCAGACTTCTAATTGCCGCAACTTTGCCAAATCTCAGCCGATTTTCAATATCGAAGCCATTTTGATCATAATTTGGCATCTAGTTTAATTCTACATCTCAAGTTTATACATTTTTGAAAAAAAAAAATGTTTTTTTTTGCGAAAAAAGCATAAGGGGGAACCCTCACCAATTTTGAAATGCCATCCCCAGACTTCTAATTGCCGCAACTTTGCCAAATCTCAGCCGATTTTCAATATCGAAGCTATTTTGATCATAATTTGGCATCTAGTTTAATTCTACATCTCAAGTTAATTAATTTTTGAAAAAAAAAATTGTGTATTTTTTGCGAAAAAAGCATAAGGGGGAACCCTCACCAATTTTGAAATGCCATCCCCAGACTTCTAATTGCCGCAACTTTGCCAAATCTCAGCCGATTTTCAATATCGAAGCCATTTTGATCATAATTTGGCATCTAGTTTAATTCTACATCTCAAGTTTATTAATTTTTGCAAAAAAATAATTGTGTATTTTTTGCGAAAAAATCATAAGGGGGAACCCTTACAAATTTTGAAATTACAATCCCAGACTTCGAATTGCCACAACTTTGCCAAATCTAAGCCGATTTTCAATATCGAAGCCATTTTGATCATAATTTGGCATCTAGTTTAATCCTACATCTCAAGTTTATACATTTTTGAAAAAAAAAATATTTTTTATTTGGTGAAAAAAGCATAAGGGGGAACCCTTACCAATTTTCAAATGACATTCCCAGACTTCGAATTGCCACAACTTTATCAAATCTAAACCGATTGTCAATATCGAGGCCATTTTGATCATAATTTGGCATCTAGTTTAATTCTATATCTCAAGTTTATTAATTTTTGAAAAAAAAATTGTGTATTTTTTGCGAAAAAAGCATAAGGGGGAACCCTCACCAATTTTGAAATGCCATCCCCAGACTTCTAATTGCCGCAACTATGCCAAATCTCAGCCGATTTTCAATATCGAAGCCATTTTGATCATAATTTGGCATCTAGTTTAATTCTACATCTCAAGTTTATTAATTTTTTAAAAAAAAAAATTGTGTATTTTTTGCGAAAAAAGCATAAGGGGGAACCCTCACCAATTTTGAAATGCCATCCCCAGACTTCTAATTGCCGCAACTTTGCCAAATCTCAGCCGATTTTCAATATCGAAGCCATTTTGATCATAATTTGGCATCTAGTTTAATTCTACATCTCAAGTTTATTAATTTTTGCAAAAAAATAATTGTGTATTTTTTGCGAAAAAATCATAAGGGGGAACCCTTACAAATTTTGAAATTACAATCCCAGACTTCGAATTGCCACAACTTTGCCAAATCTAAGCCGATTTTCAATATCGAAGCCATTTTGATCATAATTTGGCATCTAGTTTAATTCTTCATTTCAAGTTTATTAATTTTTAAAAAAAAATAATTGTGTATTTTTTGCGAAAAAATCATAAGGGGGAACCCTTACCAATTTTGAAATTACATTCCCAGACTTCGAATTGCCACAACTTTGCCAAATCTAAGCCGATTTTCAATATCGAAGCCATTTTGATCATAATTTGGCATCTAGTTTAATCCTACATCTCAAGTTTATACATTTTTGAAAAAAAAAATATTTTTTATTTGGTGAAAAAAGCATAAGGGGGAACCCTTACCAATTTTCAAATGACATTCCCAGACTTCGAATTGCCACAACTTTATCAAATCTAAACCGATTGTCAATATCGAGGCCATTTTGATCATAATTTGGCATCTAGTTTAATTCTATATCTCAAGTTTATTAATTTTTGAAAAAAAAATTGTGTATTTTTTGCGAAAAAAGCATAAGGGGGAACCCTCACCAATTTTGAAATGCCATCCCCAGACTTCTAATTGCCGCAACTATGCCAAATCTCAGCCGATTTTCAATATCGAAGCCATTTTGATCATAATTTGGCATCTAGTTTAATTCTACATCTCAAGTTTATACATTTTTGAAAAAAAAAAATGTTTTTTTTTGCGAAAAAAGCATAAGGGGGAACCCTCACCAATTTTGAAATGCCATCCCCAGACTTCTAATTGCCGCAACTTTGCCAAATCTCAGCCGATTTTCAATATCGAAGCTATTTTGATCATAATTTGGCATCTAGTTTAATTCTACATCTCAAGTTTATTAATTTTTTAAAAAAAAATTGTGTATTTTTTGCGAAAAAAGCATAAGGGGGAACCCTCACCAATTTTGAAATGCCATCCCCAGACTTCTAATTGCCGCAACTTTGCCAAATCTCAGCCGATTTTCAATATCGAAGCCATTTTGATCATAATTTGGCATCTAGTTTAATTCTACATCTCAAGTTTATTAATTTTTGCAAAAAAATAATTGTGTATTTTTTGCGAAAAAATCATAAGGGGGAACCCTTACAAATTTTGAAATTACAATCCCAGACTTCGAATTGCCACAACTTTGCCAAATCTAAGCCGATTTTCAATATCGAAGCCATTTTGATCATAATTTGGCATCTAGTTTAATCCTACATCTCAAGTTTATACATTTTTGAAAAAAAAAAATATTTTTTATTTGGTGAAAAAAGCATAAGGGGGAACCCTTACCAATTTTCAAATGACATTCCCAGACTTCGAATTGCCACAACTTTATCAAATCTAAACCGATTGTCAATATCGAGGCCATTTTGATCATAATTTGGCATCTAGTTTAATTCTATATCTCAAGTTTATTAATTTTTGAAAAAAAAATTGTGTATTTTTTGCGAAAAAAGCATAAGGGGGAACCCTCACCAATTTTGAAATGCCATCCCCAGACTTCTAATTGCCGCAACTATGCCAAATCTCAGCCGATTTTCAATATCGAAGCCATTTTGATCATAATTTGGCATCTAGTTTAATTCTACATCTCAAGTTTATACATTTTTGAAAAAAAAAAAATGTTTTTTTTTTGCGAAAAAAGCATAAGGGGGAACCCTCACCAATTTTGAAATGCCATCCCCAGACTTCTAATTGCCGCAACTTTGCCAAATCTCAGCCGATTTTCAATATCGAAGCTATTTTGATCATAATTTGGCATCTAGTTTAATTCTACATCTCAAGTTTATTAATTTTTGCAAAAAAATAATTGTGTATTTTTTGCGAAAAAATCATAAGGGGGAACCCTTACCAATTTTGAAATTACATTCCCAGACTTCGAATTGCCACAACTTTGCCAAATCTAAGCCGATTTTCAATATCGAAGCCATTTTGATCATAATTTGGCATCTAGTTTAATTCTTCATTTCAAGTTTATTAATTTTTAAAAAAAAATAATTGTGTTTTTTTTGCGAAAAAATCATAAGGGGGAACCCTTACAAATTTTGAAATTACAATCCCAGACTTCGAATTGCCACAACTTTGCCAAATCTAAGCCGATTTTCAATATCGAAGCCATTTCGATCATAATTTGGCATCTAGTTTAATTCTACATCTCAAGTTTATTAATTTTTGCAAATAAATAATTGTGTATTTTTTGCGAAAAAATCATAAGGGGGAACCCTTACAAATTTTCAAATGACATTCCCAGACTTCAAATTGCCACAACTTTGCCAAATCTAAGCCGATTTTTAATATCGAAGCCATTCTGATCATAGTTTGGCATCTAGTTTAATTCTACATCTCAAGTTTATTTATTTTTGAAAAAAAAATTGTGTATATTTTGCGAAAGAAGCATAAGGGGGAACCCTCACCAGTTTTGAAATGCCATCCCCAGACTTCGAATTGCCGCAACTTTGCCAAATCTCAGCCGATTTTCAATATCGAAGCCATTTTGATCATAATTTGGCATCTAGTTTAATCCTACATCTAAAGTTTATACATTTTTGAAAAAAAAAAATATGTTTTATTTGGCGAAAAAAGCATAAGGGGGAACCCTTACCAATTTTCAAATGACATTCCCAGACTTCGAATTGCCACAACTTTATCAAATCTAAACCGATTGTCAATATCGAGGCCATTTTGATCATAATTTGGCATCTAGTTTAATTCTACATTTCAAGTTTATTAATTTTTTAAAAAAAATAATTGTGTATTTTTTGCGAAAAAATCATAAGGGGGAACCCTTACCAATTTTGAAATTACATTCCCAGACTTCGAATTGCCACAACTTTGCCAAATCTAAGCCGATTTTCAATATCGAAGCCATTTTGATCATAATTTGGCATCTAGTTTAATCCTTCATCTCAAGTTTATACATTTTTGAAAAAAAAATATTTTTTTTTGGCGAAAAAAGCATAAGGCGGAACCCTTACCAATTTTCAAATGACATTCCCAGACTTCAAATTGCCACAACTTTATCAAATATAAACCGATTGTCAATATCGAGGCCATTTTGATCATAATTTGGCATCTAGTTT
The DNA here is from genome assembly GCA_035045305.1 of Drosophila maculinotata. Taxonomy (NCBI): domain Eukaryota; kingdom Metazoa; phylum Arthropoda; class Insecta; order Diptera; family Drosophilidae; genus Drosophila; species Drosophila maculinotata. The sequence goes on from JAWNPD010000277.1 coordinate 30,720, forward strand.
AATTTTACATCTCAAGTTTATTAATTTTTGAAAAAAAAAATTGTGTATTTTTTGCGAAAAAAGCATAAGGGGGAACCCTCACCAATTTTGAAATGCCATCCCCAGACTTCTAATTGCCGCAACTTTGCCAAATCTCAGCCGATTTTCAATATCGAAGCCATTTTGATCATAATTTGGCATCTAGTTTAATTCTACATCTCAAGTTTATTAATTTTTGCAAAAAAATAATTGTGTATTTTTTGCGAAAAAATCATAAGGGGGAACCCTTACAAATTTTGAAATTACCACCCCAGACTTCGAATTGCCACAACTTTGCCAAATCTAAGCCGATTTTCAATATCGAAGCCATTTTGATCATAATTTGGCATCTAGTTTAATTCTTCATATCAAGTTTATTAATTTTTGAAAAAAAATTGTGTATTTTTTTCGAAAAAAGCATAAGGGGGAGCCCTCACCAATTTTGAAATGCCATCCCCAGACTTCTAATTGCCGCAACTTTGCCAAATCTCAGCCGATTTTCAATATCGAAGCCATTTTGATCATAATTTGGCATCTAGTTTAATTCTACATCTCAAGTTTATACATTTTTGAAAAAAAAAATGTTTTTTTTTTGGCGAAAAAAGCATAAGGGGGAACCCTTACCAATTTTCAAATGACATTCCCAGACTTCGAATTGCCACAACTTTATCAAATCTAAACCGATTGTCAATATCGAGGCCATTTTGATCATAATTTGGCATCTAGTTTAATTCTATATCTCAAGTTTATTAATTTTTGAAAAAAAAATTGTGTATTTTTTGCGAAAAAGGCATAAGGGGGAACCCTCACCAATTTTGAAATGCCATCCCCAGACTTCTAATTGCCGCAACTTTGCAAAATCTCAGCCGATTTTCAATATCGAAGCTATTTTGATCATAATTTGGCATCTAGTTTAATTCTACATCTCAAGTTTATTAATTTTTGCAAAAAAATAATTGTGTATTTTTTGCGAAAAAATCATAAGGGGGAACCCTTACCAATTTTGAAATTACATTCCCAGACTTCGAATTGCCACAACTTTGCCAAATCTAAGCCGATTTTCAATATCGAAGCCATTTTGATCATAATTTGGCATCTAGTTTAATTCTTCATTTCAAGTTTATTAATTTTTAAAAAAAAATAATTGTGTATTTTTTGCGAAAAAATCATAAGGGGGAACCCTTACAAATTTTGAAATTACAATCCCAGACTTCGAATTGCCACAACTTTGCCAAATCTAAGCCGATTTTCAATATCGAAGCCATTTCGATCATAATTTGGCATCTAGTTTAATTCTACATCTCAAGTTTATTAATTTTTGCAAATAAATAATTGTGTATTTTTTGCGAAAAAATCATAAGGGGGAACCCTTACAAATTTTCAAATGACATTCCCAGACTTCAAATTGCCACAACTTTGCCAAATCTAAGCCGATTTTTAATATCGAAGCCATTCTGATCATAGTTTGGCATCTAGTTTAATTCTACATCTCAAGTTTATTTATTTTTGAAAAAAAAATTATGTATATTTTGCGAAAGAAGCATAAGGGGGAACCCTCACCAGTTTTGAAATGCCATCCCCAGAATTCGAATTGCCGCAACTTTGCCAAATCTCAGCCGATTTTCAATATCGTAGCCATTTTGATCATAATTTGGCATCTAGTTTAATTCTACATCTCAAGTTTATTTATTTTTGAAAAAAAAATTGTGTATATTTTGCGAAAGAAGCATAAGGGGGAACCCTCACCAGTTTTGAAATGCCATCCCCAGACTTCGAATTGCCGCAACTTTGCCAAATCTCAGCCGATTTTCAATATCGAAGCCATTTTGATCATAATTTGGCATCTAGTTTAATTCTACATCTCAAGTTTATACATTTTTGAAAAAAAAAATATATTTTTATTTGGCGAAAAAAGCATAAGGGGGAACCCTTACCAATTTTCAAATGACATTCCCAGACTTCGAATTGCCACAACTTTATCAAATCTAAACCGATTGTCAATATCGAGGCCATTTTGATCATAATTTGGCATCTAGTTTAATCCTACATTTCAAGTTTATTAATTTTTTAAAAAAAATAATTGTGTATTTTTTGCGAAAAAATCATAAAGGGGAACCCTTACCAATTTTGAAATTACATTCCCAGACTTCGAATTGCCACAACTTTGCCAAATCTAAGCCGATTTTCAATATCGAAGCTATTTTGATCATAATTTGGCATCTAGTTTAATTCTACATCTCAAGTTTATTTATTTTTGAAAAAAAAATTGTGTATATTTTGCGAAAGAAGCATAAGGGGGAACCCTCACCAGTTTTGAAATGCCATCCCCAGACTTCGAATTGCCGCAACTTTGCAAAATCTCAGCCGATTTTCAATATCGAAGCTATTTTGATCATAATTTGGCATCTAGTTTAATTCTACATCTCAAGTTTATTAATTTTTGCAAAAAAATAATTGTGTATTTTTTGCGAAAAAATCATAAGGGGGAACCCTTACCAATTTTGAAATTACATTCCCAGACTTCGAATTGCCACAACTTTGCCAAATCTAAGCCGATTTTCAATATCGAAGCCATTTCGATCATAATTTGGCATCTAGTTTAATTCTTCATTTCAAGTTTATTAATTTTTAAAAAAAAATAATTGTGTATTTTTTGCGAAAAAATCATAAGGGGGAACCCTTACAAATTTTGAAATTACAATCCCAGACTTCGAATTGCCACAACTTTGCCAAATCTAAGCCGATTTTCAATATCGAAGCCATTTCGATCATAATTTGGCATCTAGTTTAATTCTACATCTCAAGTTTATTAATTTTTGCAAATAAATAATTGTGTATTTTTTGCGAAAAAATCATAAGGGGGAACCCTTACAAATTTTCAAATGACATTCCCAGACTTCAAATTGCCACAACTTTGCCAAATCTAAGCCGATTTTTAATATCGAAGCCATTCTGATCATAGTTTGGCATCTAGTTTAATTCTACATCTCAAGTTTATTTATTTTTGAAAAAAAAATTATGTATATTTTGCGAAAGAAGCATAAGGGGGAACCCTCACCAGTTTTGAAATGCCATCCCCAGACTTCGAATTGCCGCAACTTTGCCAAATCTCAGCCGATTTTCAATATCGTAGCCATTTTGATCATAATTTGGCATCTAGTTTAATTCTACATCTCAAGTTTATTTATTTTTGAAAAAAAAATTGTGTATATTTTGCGAAAGAAGCATAAGGGGGAACCCTCACCAGTTTTGAAATGCCATCCCCAGACTTCGAATTGCCGCAACTTTGCCAAATCTCAGCCGATTTTCAATATCGAAGCCATTTTGATCATAATTTGGCATCTAGTTTAATCCTACATCTCAAGTTTATACATTTTTGAAAAAAAAAATATTTTTTATTTGGCGAAAAAAGCATAAGGGGGAACCCTTACCAATTTTCAAATGACATTCCCAGACTTCGAATTGCCACAACTTTATCAAATCTAAACCGATTGTCAATATCGAGGCCATTTTGATCATAATTTGGCATCTAGTTTAATTCTATATCTCAAGTTTATTAATTTTTGAAAAAAATAATTGTGTATTTTTTGCGAAAAAAGCATAAGGGGGAACCCTCACCAATTTTGAAATGCCATCCCCAGACTTCTAATTGCCGCAACTTTGCAAAATCTCAGCCGATTTTCAATATCGAAGCTATTTTGATCATAATTTGGCATCTAGTTTAATTCTACATCTCAAGTTTATTAATTTTTGCAAAAAAATAATTGTGTATTTTTTGCGAAAAAATCATAAGGGGGAACCCTCACCAATTTTGAAATTCCATTCCCAGACTTCGAATTGCCACAACTTTGCCAAATCTAAGCCGATTTTCAATATCGAAGCCATTTTGATCATAATTTGGCATCTAGTTTAATTCTTCATTTCAAGTTTATTAATTTTTAAAAAAAAATAATTGTGTATTTTTTGCGAAAAAATCATAAGGGGGAACCCTTACAAATTTTGAAATTACAATCCCAGACTTCGAATTGCCACAACTTTGCCAAATCTAAGCCGATTTTCAATATCGAAGCCATTTCGATCATAATTTGGCATCTAGTTTAATTCTACATCTCAAGTTTATTAATTTTTGCAAATAAATAATTGTGTATTTTTTGCGAAAAAATCATAAGGGGGAACCCTTACAAATTTTCAAATGACATTCCCAGACTTCAAATTGCCACAACTTTGCCAAATCTAAGCCGATTTTTAATATCGAAGCCATTCTGATCATAGTTTGGCATCTAGTTTAATTCTACATCTCAAGTTTATTTATTTTTGAAAAAAAAATTATGTATATTTTGCGAAAGAAGCATAAGGGGGAACCCTCACCAGTTTTGAAATGCCATCCCCAGACTTCGAATTGCCGCAACTTTGCCAAATCTCAGCCGATTTTCAATATCGTAGCCATTTTGATCATAATTTGGCATCTAGTTTAATTCTACATCTCAAGTTTATTTATTTTTGAAAAAAAAAATTGTGTATATTTTGCGAAAGAAGCATAAGGGGGAACCCTCACCAGTTTTGAAATGCCATCCCCAGACTTCGAATTGCCGCAACTTTGCCAAATCTCAGCCGATTTTCAATATCGAAGCCATTTTGATCATAATTTGGCATCTAGTTTAATCCTACATCTCAAGTTTATACATTTTTGAAAAAAAAAAATATTTTTTATTTGGCGAAAAAAGCATAAGGGGGAACCCTTACCAATTTTCAAATGACATTCCCAGACTTCGAATTGCCACAACTTTATCAAATCTAAACCGATTGTCAATATCGAGGCCATTTTGATCATAATTTGGCATCTAGTTTAATTCTACATTTCAAGTTTATTAATTTTTTAAAAAAAATAATTGTGTATTTTTTGCGAAAAAATCATAAGGGGGAACCCTTACCAATTTTGAAATTACATTCCCAGACTTCGAATTGCCACAACTTTGCCAAATCTAAGCCGATTTTCAATATCGAAGCTATTTTGATCATAATTTGGCATCTAGTTTAATTCTACATCTCAAGTTTATTTATTTTTGAAAAAAAAATTGTGTATATTTTGCGAAAGAAGCATAAGGGGGAACCCTCACCAGTTTTGAAATGCCATCCCCAGACTTCGAATTGCCGCAACTTTGCCAAATCTCAGCCGATTTTCAATATCGTAGCCATTTTGATCATAATTTGGCATCTAGTTTAATTCTACATCTCAAGTTTATTAATTTTTGAAAAAAAAATTGTGTATATTTTGCGAAAGAAGCATAAGGGGGAACCCTCACCAGTTTTGAAATGCCATCCCCAGACTTCTAATTGCCGCAACTTTGCAAAATCTCAGCCGATTTTCAATATCGAAGCTATTTTGATCATAATTTGGCATCTAGTTTAATTCTACATCTCAAGTTTATTAATTTTTGAAAAAAAAAATTGTGTATTTTTTGCGAAAAAAGCATAAGGGGGAACTCTCACCAATTTTGAAATGCCATCCCCAGACTTCTAATTGCCGCAACTTTGCCAAATCTCAGCCGATTTTCAATATCGAAGCCATTTTGATCATAATTTGGCATCTAGTTTAATTCTACATCTCAAGTTTATTAATTTTTGCAAAAAAATAATTGTGTATTTTTTGCGAAAAAATCATAAGGGGGAACCCTTACAAATTTTGAAATTACAATCCCAGACTTCGAATTGCCACAACTTTGCCAAATCTAAGCCGATTTTCAATATCGAAGCCATTTTGATCATAATTTGGCATCTAGTTTAATTCTTCATTTCAAGTTTATTAATTTAAAAAAAAAAATAATTGTGTATTTTTTGCGAAAAAATCATAAGGGGGAACCCTTACCAATTTTGAAATTACATTCCCAGACTTCGAATTGCCACAACTTTGCCAAATCTAAGCCGATTTTCAATATCGAAGCCATTTTGATCATAATTTGGCATCTAGTTTAATCCTACATCTCAAGTTTATACATTTTTGAAAAAAAAAATATTTTTTATTTGGCGAAAAAAGCATAAGGGGGAACCCTTACCAATTTTCAAATGACATTCCCAGATTTCGAATTGCCGCAACTTTATCAAATCTAAACCGATTGTCAATATCGAGGCCATTTTGATCATAATTTGGCATCTAGTTTAATTCTATATCTCAAGTTTATTAATTTTTGAAAAAAAATTGTGTATTTTTTGCGAAAAAAGCATAAGGGGGAACCCTCACCAATTTTGAAATGCCATCCCCAGACTTCTAATTGCCGCAACTTTGCCAAATCTCAGCCGATTTTCAATATCGATGCCATTTTGATCATAATTTGGCATCTAGTTTAATTCTGCATCTCAAGTTTATACATTTTTGAAAAAAAAAATATTTTTTTTTTGGCGAAAAAAGCATAAGGGGGAACCCTTACCAATTTTTAAATGACATTCCCAGACTTCGAATTGCCACAACTTTATCAAATCTAAACCGATTGTCAATATCGAGGCCATTTTGATCATAATTTGGCATCTAGTTTAATTCTATATCTCAAGTTTATTAAGTTTTGAAAAAAAAATTGTGTATTTTTTGCGAAAAAAGCATAAGGGGGAACCCTCACCAATTTTGAAATGCCATCCCCAGACTTCGAATTGCCACAACTTTGCCAAATCTCAGCCGATTTTCAATATCGAAGCCATTTTGATCATAATTTGGCATCTAGTTTAATTCTTCATTTCAAGTTTATTAATTTTTAAAAAAAAATAATTGTGTATTTTTTGCGAAAAAATCATAAGGGGGAACCCTTACAAATTTTGAAATTACAATCCCAGACTTCGAATTGCCACAACTTTGCCAAATCTAAGCCGATTTTCAATATCGAAGCCATTCTGATCATAGTTTGGCATCTAGTTTAATTCTACATCTCAAGTTTATTTATTTTTGAAAAAAAAATTGTGTATATTTTGCGAAAGAAGCATAAGGGGGAACCCTCACCAGTTTTGAAATGCCATCCCCAGACTTCGAATTGCCGCAACTTTGCCAAATCTCAGCCGATTTTCAATATCGTAGCCATTTTGATCATAATTTGGCATCTAGATTAATCCTACATCTCAAGTTTATACATTTTTGAAAAAAAAAATATTTTTTATTTGGCGAAAAAAGCATAAGGGGGAACCCTTACCAATTTTCAAATGACATTCCCAGACTTCGAATTGCCACAACTTTATCAAATCTAAACCGATTGTCAATATCGAGGCCATTTTGATCATAATTTGGCATCTAGTTTAATTCTATATCTCAAGTTTATTAATTTTTGAAAAAAATAATTGTGTATTTTTTGCGAAAAAAGCATAAGGGGGAACCCTCACCAATTTTGAAATTCCATTCCCAGACTTCGAATTGCCACAACTTTGCCAAATCTAAGCCGATTTTCAATATCGAAGCCATTTTGATCATAATTTGGCATCTAGTTTAATTCTACATTTCAAGTTTATTAATTTTTAAAAAAAAATAATTGTGTATTTTTTGCGAAAAAATCATAAGGGGGAACCCTTACCAATTTTGAAATTACCATCCCCAGACTTCGAATTGCCACAACTTTGCCAAATCTAAACCGATTTTCAATATCGAAGCCATTCTGATCATAGTTTGGCATCTAGTTTAATTCTACATCTCAAGTTTATTAATTTTTGAAAAAAATAATTGTGTATATTTTGCGAAAGAAGCATAAGGGGGAACCCTCACCAGTTTTGAAATTGCCATCCCCAGACTTCGAATTGCCGCAACTTTGCCAAATCTCAGCCGATTTTCAATATCGAAGCCATTTTGATCATAATTTGGCATCTAGTTTAATCCTACATCTCAAGTTTATACATTTTTGAAAAAAAATAATTGTGTTTTTATTTGGCGAAAAAAGCATAAGGGGGAACCCTTACCAATTTTCAAATGACATTCCCAGACTTCCAATTGCCACAACTTTATCAAATCTAAACCGATTGTCAATATCGTGGCCATTTTGATCATAATTTGGCATCTAGTTTAATTCTACATTTCAAGTTTATTAATTTTTTAAAAAAAATAATTGTGTATTTTTTGCGAAAAAATCATAAGGGGGAACCCTTACCAATTTTGAAATTACATTCCCAGACTTCGAATTGCCACAACTTTATCAAATCTAAACCGATTGTCAATATCGAGGCCATTTTGATCATAATTTGGCATCAAGTTTAATTGTACATCTCAAGTTTATTAATTTTTGCAAAAAAATAATTGTGTATTTTTTGCGAAAAAAGCATAAGGGGGAACCCTCACCAATTTTGAAATGCCATCCCCAGACTTCTAATTGCCGCAACTTTGCCAAATCTCAGCCGATTTTCAATATCGAAGCCATTTTGATCATAATTTGGCATCTAGTTTAATTCTACATCTCAAGTTTATTAATTTTTGCAAAAAAATAATTGTGTATTTTTTGCGAAAAAATCATAAGGGGGAACCCTTACAAATTTTGAAATTACAATCCCAGACTTCGAATTGCCACAACTTTGCCAAATCTAAGCCGATTTTCAATATCGAAGCCATTTTGATCATAATTTGGCATCTAGTTTAATTCTTCATTTCAAGTTTATTAATTTTAAAAAAAAAATAATTGTGTATTTTTTGCGAAAAAATCATAAAGGGGAACCCTTACCAATTTTGAAATTACATTCCCAGACTTCGAATTGCCACAACTTTGCCAAATCTAAGCCGATTTTCAATATCGAAGCCATTTTGATCATAATTTGGCATCTAGTTTAATCCTACATCTCAAGTTTATACATTTTTGAAAAAAAAAATATTTGTTTATTTGGCGAAAAAAGCATAAGGGGGAACCCTTACCAATTTTCAAATGACATTCCCAGATTTCGAATTGTCACAATTTTATCAAATCTAAACCGATTGTCAATATCGAAGCCATTTTGATCATAATTTGGCATCTAGTTTAATTCTACATCTCAAGTTTATTAATTTTTGCAAAAAAATAATTGTGTATTTTTTGCGAAAAAATCATAAGGGGGACCCTTACAAATTTTGAAATTACATTCCCAGACTTCGAATTGCCACAACTTTGCCAAATCTAAGCCGATTTTCAATATCGAAGCCATTTTGATCATAATTTGGCATCTAGTTTAATTCTACATTTCAAGTTTATTAATTTTTTAAAAAAAATAATTGTGTATTTTTTGCGAAAAAATCATAAGGGGGAACCCTTACCAATTTTGAAATTACATTCCCAGACTTCGAATTGCCACAACTTTGCCAAATCTAAGCCGATTTTCAATATCGAAGCCATTTTGATCATAATTTGGCATCTAGTTTAATCCTACATCTCAAGTTTATACATTTTTAAAAAAAAAAAAATATTTTTTATTTGGCGAAAAAAGCATAAGGGGGAACCCTTACCAATTTTCAAATGACATTCCCAGACTTCGAATTGCCACAACTTTATCAAATCTAAACCGATTGTCAATATCGAGGCCATTTTGATCATAATTTGGCATCTAGTTTAATTCTATATCTCAAGTTTATTCATTTTTGAAAAAAAAATTGTGTATTTTTTGCGAAAAAATCATAAGGGGGAACCCTCACCAATTTTGAAATGCCATCTCCAGACTTCTAATTGCCGCAACTTTGCCAAATCTCAGCCGATTTTCAATATCGAAGCCATTTTGATCATAATTTGGCATCTAGTTTAATTCTTCATTTCAAGTTTATTAATTTTTAAAAAAAAAAAAATTGTGTATTTTTTGCGAAAAAATCATAAGGGGGAACCCTTACAAATTTTGAAATTACATTCCCAGACTTCGAATTGCCACAACTTTGCCAAATCTAAGCCGATTTTCAATATCGAAGCCATTTTGATCATAATTTGGCATCTAGTTTAATTCTACATCTCAAGTTTATACATTTTTAAAAAAAAAAATATTTTTTATTTGGCGAAAAAAGCATAAGGGGGAACCCTTACCAATTTTCAAATGACATTCCCAGACTTCGAATTGCCACAACTTTATCAAATCTAAACCGATTGTCAATATCGAGGCCATTTTGATCATAATTTGGCATCTAGTTTAATTCTATATCTCAAGTTTATTCATTTTTGAAAAAAAAATTGTGTATTTTTTGCGAAAAAATCATAAGGGGGAACCCTCACCAATTTTGAAATGCCATCTCCAGACTTCTAATTGCCGCAACTTTGCCAAATCTCAGCCGATTTTCAATATCGAAGCCATTTTGATCATAATTTGGCATCTAGTTTAATTCTTCATTTCAAGTTTATTAATTTTTAAAAAAAAAAAATTGTGTATTTTTTGCGAAAAAATCATAAGGGGGAACCCTTACAAATTTTGAAATTACATTCCCAGACTTCGAATTGCCACAACTTTGCCAAATCTAAGCCGATTTTGAATATCGAAGCCATTTTGATCATAATTTGGCATCTAGTTTAATTCTTCATTTCAAGTTTATTAATTTTTAAAAAAAATAATTGTGTATTTTTTGCGAAAAAATCATAAGGGGGAACCCTTACAAATTTTGAAATTACAATCCCAGACTTCGAATTGCCACAACTTTGCCAAATCTAAGCCGATTTTCAATATCGAAGCCATTTCGATCATAATTTGGCATCTAGTTTAATTCTACATCTCAAGTTTATTAATTTTTGCAAATAAATAATTGTGTATTTTTTGCGAACAAATCATAAGGGGGAACCCTAACAAATTTTGAAATTACATTCCCAGACTTCGAATTGCCACAACTTTGCCAAATCTAAGCCGATTTTTAATATCGAAGCCATTTTGATCATAATTTGGCATCTAGTTTAATCCTACATCTCAAGTTTATTAATTTTTTTAAAAAAAAAAGTGTATATTTTGCGAAAAAAGCATAAGGGGGAACCCTCACCAATTTTGAAAAGCCATCCCCAGACTTCTAATTGCCGCAACTTTGCCAAATCTCAGCCGATTTTCAATATCGAAGCCATTTTGATCATAATTTGGCATCTAGTTTAATTCTACATCTCAAGTTTATTAATTTTTGCAAAAAAATAATTGTGTATTTTTTGCGAAAAAAGCATAAGGGGGAACCCTCACCAATTTTGAAATGCCATCCCCAGACTTCTAATTGCCGCAACTTTGCCAAATCTCAGCCGATTTTCAATATCGAAGCCATTTTGATCATAATTTGGCATCTAGTTTAATTCTACATCTCAAGTTTATTTATTTTTGCAAAAAAATAATTGTGTATTTTTTGCGAAAAAAGCATAAGGGGGAACCCTCACCAATTTTGAAAAGCCATCCCCAGACTTCTAATTGCCGCAACTTTGCCAAATCTAAGCCGATTTTCAATATCGAAGCCATTTTGATCATAATTTGGCATCTAGTTTAATTCTACATCTCAAGTTTATTAATTTTTGCAAAAAAATAATTGTGTATTTTTTGCGAAAAAAGCATAAGGGGGAACCCTCACCAATTTTGAAATGCCATCCCCAGACTTCTAATTGCCGCAACTTTGCCAAATCTCAGCCGATTTTCAATATCGAAGCCATTTTGATCATAATTTGGCATCTAATTTAATTCTAAATCTCAAGTTTATACATTTTTGAAAAAAAATATATTTTTTTTTGGCGAAAAAAGCATAAGGCGGAACCCTTACCAATTTTCAAATGGCATTCCCAGACTTCGAATTGCCACAACTTTATCAAATATAAACCGATTGACAATATCGAGGCCATTTTGATCATAATTTGGCATCTAGTTTAATTCTACATCTCAAGTTTATTAATTTTTGAAAAAAAAAATTGTGTATTTTTTGCGAAAAAAGCATAAGGGGGAACCCTCACCAATTTTGAAAAGCCATCCCCAGACTTCTAATTGCCGCAACTTTGCCAAATCTCAGCCGATTTTCAATATCGAAGCCATTTTGATCATAATTTGGCATCTAGTTTAATTCTACATCTCAAGTTAATTAATTTTTGCAAAAAAATAATTGTGTATTTTTTGCGAAAAAAACATAAGGGGGAACCCTCACCAATTTTGAAATGCCATCCCCAGACTTCTAATTGCCGCAACTTTGCCAAATCTCAGCCGATTTTCAATATCGAAGCCATTTTGATCATAATTTGGCATCTAGTTTAATTCTAAATCTCAAGTTTATACATTTTTGAAAAAAAAAAATATATTTTTTTTTGGCGAAAAAAGCATAAGGCGGAACCCTTACCAATTTTCAAATGACATTCCCAGACTTCGAATTGCCACAACTTTATCAAATATAAACCGATTGACAATATCGAGGCCATTTTGATCATAATTTGGCATCTAGTTTAATTCTACATCTCAAGTTTATTAATTTTTGAAAAAAAAAATGGTGTATTTTTTGCGAAAAAAGCATAAGGGGGAACCCTCACCAATTTTGAAAAGCCATCCCCAGACTTCTAATTGCCGCAACTTTGCCAAATCTCAGCCGATTTTCAATATCGAAGCCATTTTGATCATAATTTGGCATCTAGTTTAATTCTACATCTCAAGTTTATTAATTTTTGCAAAAAAATAATTGTGTATTTTTTGCGAAAAAAACATAAGGGGGAACCCTCACCAATTTTGAAATGCCATCCCCAGACTTCTAATTGCCGCAACTTTGCCAAATCTCAGCCGATTTTCAATATCGAAGCCATTTTGATCATAATTTGGCATCTTGTTTAATTCTACATCTCAAGTTTATTAATTTTTGCAAAAAAAGAATTGTGTATTTTTTGCGAAAAAAACATAAGGGGGAACCCTCACCAATTTTGAAATGCCATCCCCAGACTTCTAATTGCCGCAACTTTGCCAAATCTCAGCCGATTTTCAATTTCGAAGCCATTTTGATCATAATTTGGCATCTAGTTTAATTCTACATCTCAAGTTTATTAATTTTTGCAAAAAAATAATTGTGTATTTTTTGCGAAAAAAACATAAGGGGGAACCCTCACCAATTTTGAAATGCCATCCCCAGACTTCGAATTGCCACAACTTTGTCAAATCTAAACCGATTGTCAATATCGAAGCCATTCTGATCATAATTTGGCATCTAGTTTAATTCTACATCTCAAGTTTATTAATTTTTGAAAAAAAAAAATTGTGTAATTTTTGCGAAAAAAGCATAAGGGGGAACCCTCACCAATTTTGAAATGCCATCCCCAGACTTCTAATTGCCGCAACTTTGCCAAATCTCAGCCGATTTTCAATATCGAAGCCATTTTGATCATAATTTGGCATCTAGTTTAATTCTACATCTCAAGTTTATTAATTTTTGCAAAAAAATAATTGTGTATTTTTTGCGAAAAAATCATAAGGGGGAACCCTTACAAATTTTGAAATTACAATCCCAGACTTCGAATTGCCACAACTTTGCCAAATCTAAGCCGATTTTCAATATCGAAGCCATTTTGATCATAATTTGGCATCTAGTTTAATTCTACATTTCAAGTTTATTAATTTTTAAAAAAAAATAATTGTGTATTTTTTGCGAAAAAATCATAAGGGGGAACCCTTACCAATTTTGAAATTACATTCCCAGACTTCGAATTGCCACAACTTTGCCAAATCTAAGCCGATTTTCAATATCGAAGCCATTTTGATCATAATTTGGCATCTAGTTTAATCCTACATCTCAAGTTTATACATTTTTGAAAAAAAAGATATTTTTTATTTGGCGAAAAAAGCATAAGGGGGAACCCTTACCAATTTTCAAATGACATTCCCAGACTTCGAATTGCCACAACTTTATCAAATCTAAACCGATTGTCAATATCGAGGCCATTTTGATCATAATTTGGCATCTTGTTTAATTCTATATCTCAAGTTTATTAATTTTTGAAAAAAAAATTGTGTATATTTTGCGAAAAAAGCATAAGGGGGAACCCTCACCAATTTTGAAATGCCATCCCCAGACTTCTAATTGCCGCAACTTTGCCAAATCTCAGCCGATTTTCAATATCGAAGCCATTTTGATCATAATTTGGCATCTAGTTTAATTCTTCATTTCAAGTTTATTAATTTTTAAAAAAAAATAATTGTGTATTTTTTGCGAAAAAATCATAAGGGGGAACCCTTACCAATTTTGAAATTACATTCCCAGACTTCGAATTGCCACAACTTTACCAAATCTAAGCCGATTTTCAATATCGAAGCCATTTTGATCATAATTTGGCATCTAGTTTAATTCTTCATTTCAAGTTTATTAATTTTTTAAAAAAAAATAATTGTGTATTTTTTGCGAAAAAATCATAAGGGGAACCCTTACAAATTTTGAAATTACAATCCCAGACTTCGAATTGCCACAACTTTGCCAAATCTAAGCCGATTTTTAATATCGAAGCCATTCTGATCATAGTTTGGCATCTAGTTTAATTCTACATCTCAAGTTTATTAATTTTTGAAAAAAAAATTGTGTATATTATGCGAAAAAAGCATAAGGGGGAACCCTCACCAGTTTTGAAATGCCATCCCCAGACTTCGAATTGCCGCAACTTTGCCAAATCTCAGCCGATTTTCAATATCGAAGCCATTTTGATCATTATTTGGCATCTAGTTTAATTCTACATCTCAAGTTTATTAATTCTTGCAAAAAAATAATTGTGTATTTTTTGCGAAAAAATCATAAGGGGGAACCCTTACCAATTTTGAAATAACATTCCCAGACTTCAAATTGCCGCAACTTTGCCAAATCTAAGCCGATTTTCAATATCAAAGCCATTTTGATCATAATTTGGCATCTAGTTTAATTCTACATTTCAAGTTTATTAATTTTTTAAAAAAAATAATTGTGTATTTTTTGCGAAAAAATCATAAGGGGGAACCCTTACCAATTTTGAAATTACATTCGCAGACTTCGAATTGCCACAACTTTGCCAAATCTTAGCCGATTTTCAATATCGAAGCCATTTTGATCATAATTTGGCATCTAGTTTAATTCTACATCTCAAGTTTATTAATTTTTGCAAAAAAATAATTGTGTATTTTTTGCGAAAAAAGCATAAGGGGGAACCCTCACCAATTTTGAAATGCCATCCCCAGACTTCTAATTGCCGCAACTTTGCCAAATCTCAGCCGATTTTCAATATCGAAGCCATTTTGATCATAATTTGGCATCTAGTTTAATTCTACATCTCAAGTTTATTTATTTTTGCAAAAAAATAATTGTGTATTTTTTGCGAAAAAAGCATAAGGGGGAACCCTCACCAATTTTGAAAAGCCATCCCCAGACTTCTAATTGCCGCAACTTTGCCAAATCTAAGCCGATTTTCAATATCGAAGCCATTTTGATCATAATTTGGCATCTAGTTTAATTCTACATCTCAAGTTTATTAATTTTTGCAAAAAAATAATTGTGTATTTTTTGCGAAAAAAGCATAAGGGGGAACCCTCACCAATTTTGAAATGCCATCCCCAGACTTCTAATTGCCGCAACTTTGCCAAATCTCAGCCGATTTTCAATATCGAAGCCATTTTGATCATAATTTGGCATCTAGTTTAATTCTAAATCTCAAGTTTATCCATTTTTGAAAAAAAAATATATTTATTTTTGGCGAAAAAAGCATAAGGCGGAACCCTTACCAATTTTCAAATGACATTCCCAGACTTCGAATTGCCACAACTTTATCAAATATAAACCGATTGACAATATCGAGGCCATTTTGATCATAATTTGGCATCTAGTTTAATCCTACATCTCAAGTTTATACATTTTTGAAAAAAAAGATATTTTTTATTTGGCGAAAAAAGCATAAGGGGGAACCCTTACCAATTTTCAAATGACATTCCCAGACTTCGAATTGCCACAACTTTATCAAATCTAAACCGATTGTCAATATCGAGGCCATTTTGATCATAATTTGGCATCTAGTTTAATTCTATATCTCAAGTTTATTAATTTTTGAAAAAAAAATTGTGTATATTTTGCGAAAAAAGCATAAGGGGGAACCCTCACCAATTTTGAAATGCCATCCCCAGACTTCTAATTGCCGCAACTTTGCCAAATCTCAGCCGATTTTCAATATCGAAGCCATTTTGATCATAATTTGGCATCTAGTTTAATTCTTCATTTCAAGTTTATTAATTTTTAAAAAAAAATAATTGTTTATTTTTTGCGAAAAAAATCATAAGGGGGAACCCTTACCAATTTTGAAATTACATTCCCAGACTTCGAATTGCCACAACTTTACCAAATCTAAGCCGATTTTCAATATCGAAGCCATTTTGATCATAATTTGGCATCTAGTTTAATTCTTCATTTCAAGTTTATTAATTTTTAAAAAAAAATAATTGTGTATTTTTTGCGAAAAAATCATAAGGGGGAACCCTTACAAATTTTGAAATTACAATCCCAGACTTCGAATTGCCACAACTTTGCCAAATCTAAGCCGATTTTTAATATCGAAGCCATTCTGATCATAGTTTGGCATCTAGTTTAATTCTACATCTCAAGTTTATTAATTTTTGAAAAAAAAATTGTGTATATTATGCGAAAAAAGCATAAGGGGGAACCCTCACCAGTTTTGAAATGCCATCCCCAGACTTCGAATTGCCGCAACTTTGCCAAATCTAAGCCGATTTTCAATATCGAAGCCATTTTGATCATTATTTGGCATCTAGTTTAATTCTACATCTCAAGTTTATTAATTCTTGCAAAAAAATAATTGTGTATTTTTTGCGAAAAAATCATAAGGGGGAACCCTTACCAATTTTGAAATAACATTCCCAGACTTCGAATTGCCGCAACTTTGCCAAATCTAAGCCGATTTTCAATATCAAAGCCATTTTGATCATAATTTGGCATCTAGTTTAATTCTACATTTCAAGTTTATTAATTTTTTAAAAAAAATAATTGTGTATTTTTTGCGAAAAAATCATAAGGGGGAACCCTTACCAATTTTGAAATTACATTCGCAGACTTCGAATTGCCACAACTTTGCCAAATCTTAGCCGATTTTCAATATCGAAGCCATTTTGATCATAATTTGGCATCTAGTTTAATTCTACATCTCAAGTTTATTAATTTTTGCAAAAAAATAATTGTGTATTTTTTGCGAAAAAAAGCATAAGGGGGAACCCTCACCAATTTTGAAATGCCATCCCCAGACTTCGAATTGCCGCAACTTTGCCAAATCTCAGCCGATTTTCAATATCGAAGCCATTTTGATCATAATTTGGCATCTAGTTTAATTCTACATCTCAAGTTTATTTATTTTTGCAAAAAAATAATTGTGTATTTTTGCGAAAAAAGCATAAGGGGGAACCCTCACCAATTTTGAAAAGCCATCCCCAGACTTCTAATTGCCGCAACTTTGCCAAATCTAAGCCGATTTTCAATATCGAAGCCATTTTGATCATAATTTGGCATCTAGTTTAATTCTACATCTCAAGTTTATTAATTTTTGCAAAAAAATAATTGTGTATTTTTTGCGAAAAAAGCATAAGGGGGAACCCTCACCAATTTTGAAATGCCATCCCCAGACTTCTAATTGCCGCAACTTTGCCAAATCTCAGCCGATTTTCAATATCGAAGCCATTTTGATCATAATTTGGCATCTAGTTTAATTCTAAATCTCAAGTTTATCCATTTTTGAAAAAAAAATATGTTTATTTTTGGCGAAAAAAGCATAAGGCGGAACCCTTACCAATTTTCAAATGACATTCCCAGACTTCGAATTGCCACAACTTTGTCAAATATAAACCGATTGTCAATATCGAGGCCATTTTGATCATAATTTGGCATCTAGTTTAATTCTACATCTCAAGTTTATTAATTTTTGAAAAAAAAATTGTGTATTTTTTGCGAAAAAAGCATAAGGGGGAACCCTTACCAATTTTGAAATGCCATCCCCAGACTTCGAATTGCCGCAACTTTGCCAAATCTAAGCCGATTTTCAATATCGAAGCCATTTTGATCATAATTTGGCATCTAGTTTAATTCTACATCTCAAGTTTATTAATTTTTGCAAAAAAATAATTGATTATTTTTTGCGAAAAAAGCATAAGGGGGAACCCTTACCAATTTTGAAATGCCATCCCCAGACTTCGAATTGCCGCAACTTTGCCAAATCTCAGCCGATTTTCAATATCGAAGCCATTTTGATCATAATTTGGCATCTAGTTTAATTCTAAATCTCAAGTTTATACATTTTTGAAAAAAAAAAATGTTTTTTTTTTGGCGAAAAAAGCATAAGGGGGAACCCTTACCAATTTTCAAATGACATTCCCAGACTTCGAATTGCCACAACTTTGTCAAATCTAAACCGATTGTCAATATCGAAGCCATTTTGATCATAATTTGGCATCTAGTTTAATTCTACATCTCAAGTTTATTAATTTTTGAAAAAAAAATTGGTGTATTTTTTGCGAAAAAATCACAAGGGGGAACCCTCACCAATTTTGAAATGCCATCCCCAGACTTCGAATTGCCGCAACTTTGCCAAATCTAAGCCGATTTTCAATATCGAAGCCATTTTGATCATAATTTGGCATCTAGTTTAATTCTTCATCTCAAGTTTATTAATTTTTGCAAAAAAATAATTGTGTATTTTTGCGAAAAAATCATAAGGGGGAACCCTTACAAATTTTGAAATTACAATCCCAGACTTCGAATTGCCACAACTTTGCCAAATCTAAGCCGATTTTCAATATCGAAGCCATTTTGATCATAATTTGGCATCTAGTTTAATTCTACATTTCAAGTTTATTAATTTTTTAAAATAAATAATTGTGTATTTTTTGCGAAAAAATCATAAGGGGGAACCCTTACCAATTTTGAAATTACATTCCCAGACTTCGAATTGCCACAACTTTGCCAAATCTAAGCCGATTTTCAATATCGAAGACATTTTGATCATAATTTGGCATCTAGTTTAATCCTACGTCTCAAGTTTATACATTTTTGAAAAAAAAGATATTTTTTATTTGGCGAAAAAACCATAAGGGGGAACCCTTACTAATTTTGAAATTACATTCCCAGACTTCGAATTGCCACAACTTTGCCAAATCTAAGCCGATTTTCAATATCGAAGACATTTTGATCATAATTTGGCATCTAGTTTAATCCTACATCTCAAGTTTATACATTTTTGAAAAAAAAGATATTTTTTATTTGGCGAAAAAAGCATAAGGGGGAACCCTTACCAATTTTCAAATGACATTCCCAGACTTCGAATTGCCACAACTTTATCAAATCTAAACCGATTGTCAATATCGAGGCCATTTTGATCATAATTTGGCATCTAGTTTAATTCTACATCTCAAGTTTATTAATTTTTTGAAAAAAAAATTGTGTATTTTTTGCGAAAAAAGCATAAGGGGGAACCCTCACCAATTTTGAAATGCCATTCCCAGACTTCTAATTGCCGCAACTTTGCCAAATCTCAGCCGATTTTCAATATCGAAGCCATTTTGATCATAATTTGGCATCTAGTTTAATTCTTCATTTCAAGTTTATTAATTTTTAAAAAAAAATAATTGTGTATTTTTTGCGAAAAAATCATAAGGGGGAACCCTTACAAATTTTGAAATTACAATCCCAGACTTCGAATTGCCACAACTTTGCCAAATCTAAGCCGATTTTCAATATCGAAGCCATTTCGATCATAATTTGGCATCTAGTTTAATTCTACATCTCAAGTTTATTAATTTTTGCAAATAAATAATTGTGTATTTTTTGCGAAAAAATCATAAGGGGGAACCCTTGCAAATTTTGAAATTACATTCCCAGACTTCGAATTGCCACAACTTTGCCAAATCTAAGCCGATTTTTAATATCGAAGCCATTCTGATCATAGTTTGGCATCTAGTTTAATTCTACATATCAAGTTTATTAATTTTTGAAAAAAAAATTGTGTATATTTTGCGAAAAAAGCATAAGGGGGAACCCTCACCAGTTTTGAAATGCCATCCCCAGACTTCGAATTGCCGCAACTTTGCCAAATCTCAGCCGATTTTCAATATCGAAGCCATTTTGATCATTATTTGGCATCTAGTTTAATTCTACATCTCAAGTTTATAAATTCTTGCAAAAAAATAATTGTGTATTTTTTGCGAAAAAATCATAAGGGGGAACCCTTACCAATTTTGAAATAACATTCCCAGACTTCGAATTGCCGCAACTTTGCCAAATCTAAGCCGATTTTCAATATCAAAGCCATTTTGATCATAATTTGGCATCTAGTTTAATTCTACATTTCAAGTTTATTAATTTTTTAAAAAAAATAATTGTGTATTTTTTGCGAAAAAATCATAAGGGGGAACCCTTACCAATTTTGAAATTACATTCCCAGACTTCGAATTGCCACAACTTTGCCAAATCTCAGCCGATTTTCAATATCGAAGCCATTTTGATCATAATTTGGCATCTAGTTTAATTCTACATCTCAAGTTTATTAATTTTTGCAAAAAAATAATTGTGTATTTTTTGCGAAAAAATCATAAGGGGGAACCCTTACAAATTTTGAAATTACAATCCCAGACTTCGAATTGCCACAACTTTGCCAAATCTAAGCCGATTTTCAATATCGAAGCCATTTTGATCATAGTTTGGCATCTAGTTTAATTCTACATATCAAGTTTATTAATTTTTGAAAAAAAAAATTGTGTATTTTTTGCGAAAAAAGCATAAGGGGGAACCCTCACCAGTTTTGAAATGCCATCCCCAGACTTCGAATTGCCGCAACTTTGCCAAATCTCAGCCGATTTTCAATATCGAAGCCATTTTGATCATTATTTGGCATCTAGTTTAATTCTACATCTCAAGTTTATAAATTCTTGCAAAAAAATAATTGTGTATTTTTTGCGAAAAAATCATAAGGGGGAACCCTTACCAATTTTGAAATAACATTCCCAGACTTCGAATTGCCGCAACTTTGCCAAATCTAAGCCGATTTTCAATATCAAAGCCATTTTGATCATAATTTGGCATCTAGTTTAATTCTACATTTCAAGTTTATTAATTTTTTAAAAAAAATAATTGTGTATTTTTTGCGAAAAAATCATAAGGGGGAACCCTTACCAATTTTGAAATTACATTCCCAGACTTCGAATTGCCACAACTTTGCCAAATCTCAGCCGATTTTCAATATCGAAGCCATTTTGATCATAATTTGGCATCTAGTTTAATTCTACATCTCAAGTTTATTAATTTTTGCAAAAAAATAATTGTGTATTTTTTGCGAAAAAATCATAAGGGGGAACCCTTACAAATTTTGAAATTACAATCCCAGACTTCGAATTGCCACAACTTTGCCAAATCTAAGCCGATTTTCAATATCGAAGCCATTTTGATCATAATTTGGCATCTAGTTTAATTCTACATTTCAAGTTTATTAATTTTTTAAAAAAAATAATTGTGTATTTTTTGCGAAAAAATCATAAGGGGGAACCCTTACCAATTTTGTAATTACATTCCCAGACTTCGAATTGCCACAACTTTGCCAAATCTAAGCCGATTTTCAATATCGAAGCCATTTTGATCATAATTTGGCATCTAGTTTAATCCTACATCTCAAGTTTATACATTTTTGAAAAAAAAATATTTTTTATTTGGCGAAAAAAGCATAAGGGGGAACCCTTACCAATTTTCAAATGACATTCCCAGACTTCGAATTGCCACAACTTTATCAAATCTAAACCGATTGTCAATATCGAGGCCATTTTGATCATAATTTGGCATCTAGTTTAATTCCATATCTCAAGTTTATTAATTTTTGAAAAAAAAATTGTGTATTTTTTGCGAAAAAAGCATAAGGGGGAACCCTCACCAATTTTGAAATGCCATCCCCAGACTTCTAATTGCCGCAACTTTGCCAAATCTCAGCCGATTTTCAATATCGAAGCCATTTTGATCATAATTTGGCATCTAGTTTAATTCTTCATTTCAAGTTTATTAATTTTTAAAAAAAATAATTGTGTATTTTTTGCGAAAAAATCATAAGGGGGAACCTTTACCAATTTTGAAATTACATTCCCAGACTTCGAATTGCCACAACTTTGCCAAATCTAAGCCGATTTTGAATAGCGAAGCCATTTTGATCATAATTTGGCATCTAGTTTAATTCTTCATTTCAAGTTTATTAATTTTTAAAAAAAAATAATTGTGTATTTTTTGCGAAAAAAATCATAAGGGGGAACCCTTACAAATTTTGAAATTACAATCCCAGACTTCGAATTGCCACAACTTTGCCAAATCTAAGCCGATTTTCAATATCGAAGCCATTTTGATCATAATTTGGCATCTAGTTTAATTCTACATTTCAAGTTTATTAATTTTTTAAAAAAAATAATTGTGTATTTTTTGCGAAAAAATCATAAGGGGGAACCCTTACCAATTTTGAAATTACATTCCCAGACTTCGAATTGCCACAACTTTGCCAAATCTAAGCCGATTTTCAATATCGAAGCCATTTTGATCATAATTTGGCATCTAATTTAATCCTACATCTCAAGTTTATACATTTTTGAAAAAAAAAATATTTTTTATTTGGCGAAAAAAGCATAAGGGGGAACCCTTACCAATTTTCAAATGACATTCCCAGACTTCGAATTGCCACAACTTTATCAAATCTAAACCGATTGTCAATATCGAGGCCATTTTGATCATAATTTGGCATCTAGTTTAATTCTGTATCTCAAGTTTATTAATTTTTGAAAAAAAAAATTGTGTATTTTTTGCGAAAAAAGCATAAGGGGGAACCCTCACCAATTTTGAAATGCCATCCCCAGACTTCTAATTGCCGCAACTTTGCCAAATCTCAGCCGATTTTCAATATCGAAGCCATTTTGATCATAATTTGGCATCTAGTTTAATTCTTCATTTCAAGTTTATTAATTTTTAAAAAAAATAATTGTGTATTTTTTGCGAAAAAATCATAAGGGGGAACCCTTACCAATTTTGAAATTACATTCCCAGACTTCGAATTGCCACAACTTTGCCAAATCTAAGCCGATTTTGAATATCGAAGCCATTTTGATCATAATTTGGCATCTAGTTTAATTCTTCATTTCAAGTTTATTAATTTTTAATAAAAAATAATTGTGTATTTTTTGCGAAAAAATCATAAGGGGGAACCCTTACAAATTTTGAAATTACAATCCCAGACTTCGAATTGCCACAACTTTGCCAAATCTAAGCCGATTTTCAATATCGAAGCCATTTCGATCATAATTTGGCATCTAGTTTAATTCTACATCTCAAGTTTATTAATTTTTGCAAATAAATAATTGTGTATTTTTTGCGAAAAAATCATAAGGGGGAACCCTCACCAGTTTTGAAATGCCATCCCCAGACTTCGAATTGCCACAACTTTGACAAATCTAAGCCGATTTTCAATATCGAAGCCATTTTGATCATAATTTGGCATCTAGTTTAATCATACATCTCAAGTTTATACATTTTTGAAAAAAAAAAATATTTTTTATTTGGCGAAAAAAGCATAAGGGGGAACCCTTACCAATTTTCAAATGACATTCCCAGACTTCGAATTGCCACAACTTTATCAAATCTAAACCGATTGTCAATATCGAGGCCATTTTGATCATAATTTGGCATCTAGTTTAATTCTATATCTCAAGTTTATTAATTTTTGAAAAAAAAATTGTGTATTTTTTGCAAAAAAAGCATAAGGGGGAACCCTCACCAATTTTGAAATGCCATCCCCAGACTTCTAATTGCCGCAACTTTGCCAAATCTCAGCCGATTTTCAATATGGAAGCCATTTTGATCATAATTTGGCATCTAGTTTAATTCTTCATTTCAAGTTTATTAATTTTTAAAAAAAAAATTGTGTATTTTTTGCGAAAAAATCATAAGGGGGAACCCTTACCAATTTTGAAATTACATTCCCAGACTTCGAATTGCCACAACTTTGCCAAATCTAAGCCGATTTTGAATATCGAAGCCATTTTGATCATAATTTGGCATCTAGTTTAATTCTTCATTTCAAGTTTATTAATTTAAAAAAAAAAATAATTGTGTATTTTTTGCGAAAAAATCATAAGGGGGAACCTTTACAAATTTTGAAATTACAATCCCAGACTTCGAATTGCCACAACTTTGCCAAATCTAAGCCGATTTTCAATATCGAAACCATTTTGATCATAATTTGGCATCTAGTTTAATTCTACATTTCAAGTTTATTAATTTTTTAAAAAAAATAATTGTGTGCTTTTTGCGAAAAAATCATAAGGGGGAACCCTTACTAATTTTGAAATTACATTCCCAGACTTCGAATTGCCACAACTTTGCCAAATCTAAGCCGATTTTCAATATCGAAGCCATTTTGATCATAATTTGGCATCTAGTTTAATCCTACATCTCAAGTTTATACATTTTTGAAAAAAAAAATTTTTTATTTTGCGAAAAAAGCATAAGGGGGGAACCCTTACCAATTTTCAAATGACATTCCCAGACTTCGAATTGCCACAACTTTATCAAATCTAAACCGATTGTCAATATCGAGGCCATTTTGATCATAATTTGGCATCTAGTTTAATTCTATATCTCAAGTTTATTAATTTTTGAAAAAAAATTGTGTATTTTTTGCGAAAAAAGCATAAGGGGGAACCCTCACCAATTTTGAAATGCCATCCCCAGACTTCTAATTGCCGCAACTTTGCCAAATCTCAGCCGATTTTCAATATCGAAGCCATTTTGATCATAATTTGGCATCTAGTTTAATTCTTCATTTCAAGTTTATTAATTTTTAAAAAAAATAATTGTGTATTTTTTGCGAACAAATCATAAGGGGGAACCCTTACCAATTTTGAAATTACATTCCCAGACTTCGAATTGCCACAACTTTGCCAAATCTAAGCCGATTTTGAATATCGAAGCCATTTTGATCATAATTTGGCATCTAGTTTAATTCTTCATTTCAAGTTTATTAATTTTTAAAAAAAAATAATTATGTATTTTTTGCGAAAAAATCATAAGGGGGAACCCTAACCAATTTTGAAATAACATTCCCAGACTTCGAATTGCCGCAACTTTGCCAAATCTAAGCCGATTTTCAATATCGAAGCCATTTTGATCATAATTTGGCACCTAGTTTAATTCTACATTTCAAGTTTATTAATTTTTTAAAAAATAATTGTGTATTTTTTGCGAAAAAAATCATAAGGGGGAACCCTTACCAATTTTGAAATTACATTCCCAGACTTCGAATTGCCACAACTTTGCCAAATCTAAGCCGATTTTCAATATCGAAGCCATTTTGATCATAATTTGGCATCTAGTTTAATCCTTCATCTCAAGTTTATTAATTTTTTAAAAAATAATTGTGTATTTTTTGCGAAAAAATCATAAGGGGGAACCCTTACCAATTTTGAAATTACATTCCCAGACTTCGAATTGCCACAACTTTGCCAAATCTAAGCCGATTTTCAATATCGAAGCCATTTTGATCATAATTTGGCATCTAGTTTAATCCTTCATCTCAAGTTTATACATTTTTGAAAAAAAATATATTTTTTTGGCGAAAAAAGCATAAGGCGGAACCCTTACCAATTTTCAAATGACATTCCCAGACTTCGAATTGCCACAACTTTATCAAATATAAACCGATTGTCAATATCGAGGCCATTTTGATCATAATTTGGCATCTAGTCTAATTCTACATCTCAAGTTTATTAATTTTTGAAAAAAAAAATTGTGTATTTTTTGCGAAAAAAGCATAAGGGGGAACCCTTACCAATTTTCAAATGACATTCCCAGACTTCGAATTGCCACAACTTTGTCAAATCTAAACCGATTGTCAATATCGAAGCCGTTCTGATCATAATTTGGCATCTAGTTTAATTCTACATCTCAAGTTTATTAATTTTTGAAAAAAAAAATTGTGTATTTTTTGCGAAAAAAGCATAAGGGGGAACCCTCACCAATTTTGGAATGCCATCCCCAGACTTCGAATTGCCGCAACTTTGCCAAATCTCAGCCAATTTTCAATATCGAAGCCATTTTGATCATAATTTGGCATCTAGTTTAATTCTACATCTCAAGTTTATTAATTTTTGCAAAAAAATAGTTGTGTATTTTTTGCGAAAAAATCATAAGGGGGAACCCTTACAAATTTTGAAATTACAATCCCAGACTTCGAATTGCCACAACTTTGCCAAATCTAAGCCGATTTTCAATATCGAAGCCATTTTGATCATAATTTGGCATCTAGTTTAATCCTACATCTCAAGTTTATACATTTTTGAAAAAAAAAAATATTTTTTATTTGGCGAAAAAAAGCATAAGGGGGAACCCTTACCAATTTTCAAATGACATTCCCAGACTTCGAATTGCCACAACTTTATCAAATCTAAACCGATTGTCAATATCGAGGCCATTTTGATCATAATTTGGCATCTAGTTTAATTCTATATCTCAAGTTTATTAATTTTTGAAAAAAAAATTGGGTATTTTTTGCGAAAAAAGCATAAGGGGGAACCCTCACCAATTTTGAAATGCCATCCCCAGACTTCGAATTGCCGCAACTTTGCCAAATCTCAGCCGATTTTCAATATCGAAGCCATTTTGATCATAATTTGGCATCTAGTTTAATTCTACATCTCAAGTTTATTAATTTTTGCAAAAAAATAATTGTGTATTTTTTGCGAAAAAATCATAAGGGGGAACCCTTACCAATTTTGAAATTACAATCCCAGACTTCGAATTGCCACAACTTTGCCAAATCTAAGCCGATTTTCAATATCGAAGCCATTTTGATCATAATTTGGCATCTAGTTTAATTCTACATTTCAAGTTTATTAATTTTTAAAAAAAAATTGTGTATTTTTTGCGAAAAAATCATAAGGGGGGAACCCTTACCAATTTTCAAATGACATTCCCAGACTTCGAATTGCCACAACTTTATCAAATCTAAACCGATTGTCAATATCGAGGCCATTTTGATCATAATTTGGCATCTAGTTTAATTCTATATCTCAAGTTTATTAATTTTTGAAAAAAAAATTGTGTATTTTTTGCGAAAAAAGCATAAGGGGGAACCCTTACCAATTTTGAAATGCCATCCCCAGACTTCTAATTGCCGCAACTTTGCCAAATCTCAGCCGATTTTCAATATTGAAGCCATTTTGATCATAATTTGGCATCTAGTTTAATTCTTCATTTCAAGTTTATTAATTTTTAAAAAAATAATTGTGTATTTTTTGCGAAAAAATCATAAGGGGGAACCATTACAAATTTTGAAATTACAATCCCAGACTTCGAATTGCCACAACTTTCCCAAATCTAAACCGATTGTCAATATCGAAGCCGTTCTGATCATAATTTGGCATCTAGTTTAATTCTACATCTCAAGTTTATTAATTTTTGCAAATAAATAATTGTGTATTTTTTGCGAAAAAATCATAAGGGGGAACCCTTACAAATTTTGAAATTACAATCCCAGACTTCTAATTGCCGCAACTTTGCCAAATCTCAGCCGATTTTCAATATCGAAGCCATTTTGATCATAATTTGGCATCTAGTTTAATTCTACATCTCAAGTTTATTAATTTTTAAAAAAAAATAATTGTGTATTTTTTGCGAAAAAATCATAAGGGGGAACCCTTACCAATTTTGAAATGCCATCCCCAGACTTCGAATTGCCGCAACTTTGCCAAATCTAAGCCGATTTTCAATATCGAAGCCATTTTGATCATAATTTGGCATCTAGTTTAATCATACATCTCAAGTTTATACATTTTTGAAAAAAAAATATATTTTTATTTGGCGAAAAAAGCATAAGGGGGAACCCTTACCAATTTTCAAATGACATTCCCAGACTTCGAATTGCCACAACTTTATCAAATCTAAACCGATTGTCAATATCGAGGCCATTTTGATCATAATTTGGCATCTAGTTTAATTCTATATCTCAAGTTTATTAATTTTTGAAAAAAAAATTGTGTATTTTTTGCGAAAAAAGCATAAGGGGGAACCCTCACCAATTTTGAAATGCCATCCCCAGACTTCTAATTGCCGCAACTTTGCCAAATCTCAGCCGATTTTCAATATCGAAGCCATTTTGATCATAATTTGGCATCTAGTTTAATTCTTCATTTCAAGTTTATTAATTTTTAAAAAAAAATAATTGTGTATTTTTTGCGAAAAAATCATAAGGCGGAACCCTTACCAATTTTGAAATGCCATCCCCAGACTTCTTATTGCCGCAACTTTGCCAAATCTCAGCCGATTTTCAATATTGAAGCCATTTTGATCATAATTTGGCATCTAGTTTAATTCTTCATTTCAAGTTTATTAATTTTTAAAAAAAAATAATTGTGTATTTTTTG
Source organism: Drosophila maculinotata (assembly GCA_035045305.1). Taxonomy (NCBI): domain Eukaryota; kingdom Metazoa; phylum Arthropoda; class Insecta; order Diptera; family Drosophilidae; genus Drosophila; species Drosophila maculinotata. The sequence goes on from JAWNPD010000277.1 coordinate 59,061, forward strand.
CGAAAAAATCATAAGGGGGAACCATTACAAATTTTGAAATTACAATCCCAGACTTCGAATTGCCACAACTTTCCCAAATCTAAACCGATTGTCAATATCGAAGCCGTTCTGATCATAATTTGGCATCTAGTTTAATTCTACATCTCAAGTTTATTAATTTTTGCAAATAAATAATTGTGTATTTTTTGCGAAAAAATCATAAGGGGGAACCCTTACAAATTTTGAAATTACAATCCCAGACTTCGAATTGCCCCAACTTTGCCAAATCTAAGCCGATTTTCAATATCGAAGCCATTTTGATCATAATTTGGCATCTAGTTTAATTCTACATTTCAAGTTTATTAATTTTTTAAAAAAAATAATTGTGTATTTTTTGCGAAAAAAGCATAAGGGGGAACCCTTACCAATTTTGAAATTACATTCCCAGACTTCGAATTGCCACAACTTTGCCAAATCTAAGCCGATTTTCAATATCGAAGCCATTTTGATCATAATTTGGCATCTAGTTTAATCCTACATCTCAAGTTTATACATTTTTGAAAAAAAAAATATTTTTTATTTGGCGAAAAAAGCATAAGGGGGAACCCTTACTAATTTTCAAATGACATTCCCAGACTTCGAATTGCCACAACTTTATCAAATCTAAACCGATTGTCAATATCGAGGCCATTTTGATCTTAATTTGGCATCTAGTTTAATTCTATATCTCAAGTTTATTAATTTTTGAAAAAAAATGTGTATTTTTTGCGAAAAAAGCATAAGGGGGAACCCTCACCAATTTTGAAATGCCATCCCCAGACTTCTAATTCCCGCAACTTTGCCAACTTCGAATTGCCACAACTTTGTCAAATCTAAACCGATTGTCAATATCGAAGCCGTTCTGATCATAATTTGGCATCTAGTTTAATTCTACATCTCAAGTTTATTAATTTTTGAAAAAAAAAATTGTGTAATTTTTGCGAAAAAAGCATAAGGGGGAAACCTCACCAATTTTGAAATGCCATCCCCAGACTTCTAATTGCCGCAACTTTGCCAAATCTCAGCCGATTTTCAATATCGAAGCCATTTTGATCATAATTTGGCATCTAGTTAAATTCTACATCTCAAGTTTATTAATTTTTGCAAAAAAATAATTGTGTATTTTTTGCGAAAAAATCATAAGGGGGAACCCTTACAAATTTTGAAATTACAATCCCAGACTTCGAATTGCCACAACTTTGCCAAATCTCAGCCGATTTTCAATATCGAAGCCATTTTGATCATAATTTGGCATCTAGTTTAATCCTACATCTCAAGTTTATACATTTTTCAAAAAAAAAAATATTTTTTATTTGGCGAAAAAAGCATAAGGGGGAACCCTTACCAATTTTCAAATGACATTCCCAGACTTCGAATTGCCACAACTTTATCAAATCTAAACCGATTGTCAATATCGAGGCCATTTTGATCATAATTTGGCATCTAGTTTAATTCTATATCTCAAGTTTATACATTTTTGAAAAATAAAATATTTTTTATTTGGCGAAAAAAGCATAAGGCGGAACCCTTACCAATTTTCAAATGACATTCCCAGACTTCGAATTGCCACAACTTTATCAAATCTAAACCGATTGTCAATATCGAGGCCATTTTGATCATAATTTGGCATCTAGTTTAATTCTTCATTTCAAGTTTATTAATTTTTAAAAAAAAATAATTGTGTATTTTTTGCGAAAAAATCATAAGGGGGAACCCTTACCAATTTTGAAATTACATTCCCAGACTTCGAATTGCCACAACTTTGCCAAATCTAAGCCGATTTTCAATATCGAAGCCATTTTGATCATAATTTGGCATCTAGTTTAATTCTTCATTTCAAGTTTATTAATTTTTAAAAAAAAATAATTGTGTATTTTTTGCGAAAAAATCATAAGGGGGAACCCTTACCAATTTTGAAATTACATTCCCAGACTTCGAATTGCCACAACTTTGCCAAATCTAAGCCGATTTTCAATATCGAAGCCATTTTGATCATAATTTGGCATCTAGTTTAATTCTTCATTTCAAGTTTATTAATTTTTAAAAAAAATAATTGTGTATTTTTTGCGAAAAAATCATAAGGGGGAACCCTTACAAATTTTGAAATTACAATCCCAGACTTCGAATTGCCACAACTTTGCCAAATCTAAGCCGATTTTCAATATCGAAGCCATTTCGATCATAATTTGGCATCTAGTTTAATTCTACATCTCAAGTTTATTAATTTTTGCAAATAAATAATTGTGTATTTTTTGCGAAAAAAATTATAAGGGGAACCCTTACAAATTTTGAAATTACATTCCCAGACTTCGAATTGCCACAACTTTGCCAAATCTAAGCCGATTTTTAATATCGAAGCCATTCTGATCATAGTTTGGCATCTAGTTTAATTCTACATCTCAAGTTTATTAATTTTTAAAAAAAAATGTGTATATTTTGCGAAAAAAGCATAAGGGGGAACCCTCACCAGTTTTGAAATGCCATCCCCAGACTTCGAATTGCCGCAACTTTGCCAAATCTCAGCCGATTTTCAATATCGAAGCCATTTTGATCATAATTTGGCATCTAGTTTAATTCTACATCTCAAGTTTATTAATTCTTGCAAAAAAATAATTGTGTATTTTTTGCGAAAAAATCATAAGCGGGAACCCTTACAAATTTTGAAATTACAATCCCAGACTTCGAATTGCCACAACTTTGCCAAATCTAAGCCGATTTTCAATATCGAAGCCATTTTGATCATAATTTGGCATCTAGTTTAATCCTACATCTCAAGTTTATACATTTTTGAAAAATAAAATATTTTTTATTTGGCGAAAAAAGCATAAGGCGGAACCCTTACCAATTTTCAAATGACATTCCCAGACTTCGAATTGCCACAACTTTATCAAATCTAAACCGATTGTCAATATCGAGGCCATTTTGATCATAATTTGGCATCTAGTTTAATTCTATATCTCAAGTTTATTAATTTTTGAAAAAAAAATTGTGTATTTTTTGCGAAAAAAGCATAAGGGGGAACCCTCACCAATTTTGAAATGCCATCCCCAGACTTCTAATTGCCGCAACTTTGCCAAATCTCAGCCGATTTTCAATATCGAAGCCATTTTGATCATAATTTGGCATCTAGTTTAATTCTACATCTCAAGTTTATTAATTTTTGAAAAAAAAATTGTGTATTTTTTGCGAAAAAAGCATAAGGGGGAACCCTTACAAATTTTGAAATTACAATCCCAGACTTCGAATTGCCACAGCTTTGCCAAATCTAAGCCGATTTTCAATATCGAAGCCATTTTGATCATAATTTGGCATCTAGTTTAATTCTTAATTTCAAGTTTATTAATTTTTGAAAAAAAAATTGTGTATTTTTTGCGAAAAAAGCATAAGGGGGAACCCTCACCAATTTTGAAATGCCATCCCCAGACTTCTAATTGCCGCAACTTTGCCAAATCTAAGCCGATTTTCAATATCGAAGCCATTTTGATCATAATTTGGCATCTAGTTTAATTCTACATCTCAAGTTTATACATTTTTGAAAAAAAAAATGTTTTTTTTTTTTTGGCGAAAAAAGCATAAGGGGGAACCCTTACCAATTTTTAAATCACATTCCCAGACTTCGAATTGCCACAACTTTGTCAAATCTAAACCGATTGTCAATATCGAAGCCGTTCTGATCATAATTTGGCATCTAGTTTAATTCTACATCTCAAGTTTATTAATTTTTGAAAAAAAAAATTGTGTATTTTTTGCGAAAAAAGCATAAGGGGGAACCCTTACAAATTTTGAAATTACAATCCCAGACTTCGAATTGCCACAGCTTTGCCAAATCTAAGCCGATTTTCAATATCGAAGCCATTTTGATCATAATTTGGCATCTAGTTTAATTCTTCATTTCAAGTTTATTAATTTTTAATAAAAAATAATTGTGTATTTTTTGCGAAAAAATCATAAGGGGGAACCCTTACAAATTTTGAAATTACAATCCCAGACTTCGAATTGCCACAACTTTGCCAAATCTAAGCCGATTTTCAATATCGAAGCCATTTTGATCATAATTTGGCATCTAGTTTAATTCTACATATCAAGTTTATTAATTTTTGCAAAAAAATAATTGTGTATTTTTTGCGAAAAAATCATAAGGGGGAACCCTTACAAATTTTGAAATTACAATCCCAGACTTCGAATTGCCACAACTTTGCCAAATCTAAGCCGATTTTCAATATCGAAGCCATTTTGATCATAATTTGGCATCTAGTTTAATTCTACATTTCAAGTTTATTAATTTTTTTAAAAAAAAAATTGTGTATTTTTTGCGAAAAAAGCATAAGGGGGAACCCTCACCAATTTTGAAATGCCATCCCCAGACTTCTAATTGCCGCAACTTTGCCAAATCTAAACCGATTGTCAATATCGAGGCCATTTTGATCATAATTTGGCATCTAGTTTAATTCTATATCTCAAGTTTATTAATTTTTGAAAAATAAATTGTGTATTTTTTGCGAAAAAAGCATAAGGGGGAACCCTCACCAATTTTGAAATGCCATCCCCAGACTTCTAATTGCCGCAACTTTGCCAAATCTAAGCCGATTTTCAATATCGAAGCCATTTTGATCATAATTTGGCATCTAGTTTAACTCTACATTTCAAGTTTATTAATTTTTTAAAAAAAAAATTGTGTATTTTTTGCGAAAAAAGCATAAGGGGGAACCCTCACCAATTTTGAAATGCCATCCCCAGACTTCGAATTGCCACAACTTTTCCAAATCTCAGCCGATTTTCAATATCGAAGCCATTTTGATCATAATTTGGCATCTAGTTTAATTCTACATCTCAAGTTTATTAATTTTTGCAAAAAAATAATTGTGTATTTTTTGCGAAAAAATCATAAGGGGGAACCCTTACCAATTTTGAAATTACATTCCCAGACTTCGAATTGCCACAACTTTGCCAAATCTAAGCCGATTTTCAATATCGAAGCCATTTTGATCATAATTTGGCATCTAGTTTAATTCTACATCTCAAGTTTATTAATTTTTGAAAAAAATAATTGTGTATTTTTTGCGAAAAAAGCATAAGGGGGAACCCTTACCAATTTTGAAATTACATTCCCAGACTTCGAATTGCCACAACTTTGCCAAATCTAAGCCGATTTTCAATATCGAAGCCATTTTGATCATAATTTGGCATCTAGTTTAATTCTACATCTCAAGTTTATTCATTTTTGAAAAAAAAAATATTTTTTATTTGGCGAAAAAAGCATAAGGGGGAACCCTTACCAATTTTCAAATGACATTCCCAGACTTCGAATTGCCACAACTTTGTCAAATCTAAACCGATTTTCAATATCGAGGCCATTTTGATCATAATTTGGCATCTAGTTTAATTCTATATCTCAAGTTTATTAATTTTTGAAAAAAAAAATTGTATATTTTTTGCGAAAAAAGCATAAGGGGGAACCCTCACCAATTTTGAAATGCCATCCCCAGACTTCTAATTGCCGCAACTTTGCCAAATCTCAGCCGATTTTCAATATCAATATCGAAGCCATTTTGATCATAATTTGGCATCTAGTTTAATTCTTCATTTCAAGTTTATTAATTTTTAAAAAAAAATAATTGTGTATTTTTTGCGAAAAAATCATAAGGGGGAACCCTTACCAATTTTGAAATTACATTCCCAGACTTCGAATTGCCACAACTTTGCCAAATCTAAGCCGATTTTCAATATCGAAGCCATTTTGATCATAATTTGGCATCTAGTTTAATTCTTCATTTCAAGTTTATTAATTTTTAAAAAAAAATAATTGTGTATTTTTTGCGAAAAAATCATAAGGGGGAACCCTTACAAATTTTGAAATTACAATCCCAGACTTCGAATTGCCACAACTTTGCCAAATCTAAGCCGATTTTCAATATCGAAGCCATTTCGATCATAATTTGGCATCTAGTTTAATTCTACATCTCAAGTTTATTAATTTTTGCAAATAAATAATTGTGTATTTTTTGCGAAAAAATTATAAGGGGGAACCCTTACAAATTTTGAAATTACATTCCCAGACTTCGAATTGCCACAACTTTGCCAAATCTAAGCCGATTTTTAATATCGAAGCCATTTTGATCATAGTTTGGCATCTAGTTTAATTCTACATCTCAAGTTTATTAATTTTTAAAAAAAAATTGTGTATATTTTGCGAAAAAAGCATAAGGGGGAACCCTCACCAATTTTGAAATGCCATCCCCAGACTTCGAATTGCCGCAACTTTGCCAAATCTCAGCCGATTTTCAATATCGAAGCCATTTTGATCATAATTTGGCATCTAGTTTAATTCTACATCTCAAGTTTATTAATTTTTGCAAAAAAATAATTGTGTATTTTTTGCGAAAAAATCATAAGGGGGAACCCTTACAAATTTTGAAATTACAATCCCAGACTTCGAATTGCCACAACTTTGCCAAATCTAAGCCGATTTTCAATATCGAAGCCATTTTGATCATAATTTGGCATCTAGTTTAATCCTACATCTCAAGTTTATACATTTTTGAAAAATAAAATATTTTTTATTTGGCGAAAAAAGCATAAGGCGGAACCCTTACCAATTTTCAAATGACATTCCCAGACTTCGAATTGCCACAACTTTATCAAATCTAAACCGATTGTCAATATCGAGGCCATTTTGATCATAATTTGGCATCTAGTTTAATTCTATATCTCAAGTTTATTAATTTTTGAAAAAAAAATTGTGTATTTTTTGCGAAAAAAGCATAAGGGGGAACCCTCACCAATTTTGAAATGCCATCCCCAGACTTCTAATTGCCGCAACTTTGCCAAATCTAAGCCGATTTTCAATATCGAAGCCATTTTGATCATAATTTGGCATCTAGTTTAATTCTACATCTCAAGTTTATACATTTTTGAAAAAAAAAAATGTTTTTTTTTTTGGCGAAAAAAGCATAAGGGGGAACCCTTACCAATTTTTAAATCACATTCCCAGACTTCGAATTGCCACAACTTTGTCAAATCTAAACCGATTGTCAATATCGAAGCCGTTCTGATCATAATTTGGCATCTAGTTTAATTCTACATCTCAAGTTTATTAATTTTTGAAAAAAAAAATTGTGTATTTTTTGCGAAAAAAGCATAAGGGGGAACCCTTACAAATTTTGAAATTACAATCCCAGACTTCGAATTGCCACAGCTTTGCCAAATCTAAGCCGATTTTCAATATCGAAGCCATTTTGATCATAATTTGGCATCTAGTTTAATTCTTCATTTCAAGTTTATTAATTTTTGAAAAAAAAATTGTGTATTTTTTGCGAAAAAAGCATAAGGGGGAACCCTCACCAATTTTGAAATGCCATCCCCAGACTTCTAATTGCCGCAACTTTGCCAAATCTAAGCCGATTTTCAATATCGAAGCCATTTTGATCATAATTTGGCATCTAGTTTAATTCTACATCTCAAGTTTATTACATTTTTGAAAAAAAAAATTTTTTTTTTTTTGCGAAAAAAGCATAAGGGGGAACCCTTACCAATTTTTAAATCACATTCCCAGACTTCGAATTGCCACAACTTTGTCAAATCTAAACCGATTGTCAATATCGAAGCCGTTCTGATCATAATTTGGCATCTAGTTTAATTCTACATCTCAAGTTTATTAATTTTTGAAAAAAAAAATTGTGTATTTTTTGCGAAAAAAGCATAAGGGGGAACCCTTACAAATTTTGAAATTACAATCCCAGACTTCGAATTGCCACAGCTTTGCCAAATCTAAGCCGATTTTCAATATCGAAGCCATTTCGATCATAATTTGGCATCTAGTTTAATTCTACATCTCAAGTTTATTAATTTTTGCAAAAAAATAATTGTGTATTTTTTGCGAAAAAATCATAAGGGGGAACCCTTACAAATTTTGAAATTACAATCCCAGACTTCGAATTGCCACAACTTTGCCAAATCTAAGCCGATTTTCAATATCGAAGCCATTTTGATCATAATTTGGCATCTAGTTTAATTCTACATTTCAAGTTTATTAATTTTTTTAAAAAAAAAATTGTGTATTTTTTGCGAAAAAAGCATAAGGGGGAACCCTCACCAATTTTGAAATGCCATCCCCAGACTTCTAATTGCCGCAACTTTGCCAAATCTAAACCGATTGTCAATATCGAGGCCATTTTGATCATAATTTGGCATCTAGTTTAATTCTATATCTCAAGTTTATTAATTTTTGAAAAAAAAATTGTGTATTTTTTGCGAAAAAAGCATAAGGGGGAACCCTCACCAATTTTGAAATGCCATCCCCAGACTTCTAATTGCCGCAACTTTGCCAAATCTAAGCCGATTTTCAATATCGAAGCCATTTTGATCATAATTTGGCATCTAGTTTAACTCTACATTTCAAGTTTATTAATTTTTTAAAAAAAAAATTGTGTATTTTTTGCGAAAAAAGCATAAGGGGGAACCCTCACCAATTTTGAAATGCCATCCCCAGACTTCGAATTGCCACAACTTTTCCAAATCTCAGCCGATTTTCAATATCGAAGCCATTTTGATCATAATTTGGCATCTAGTTTAATTCTACATCTCAAGTTTATTAATTTTTGCAAAAAAATAATTGTGTATTTTTTGCGAAAAAATCATAAGGGGGAACCCTTACAAATTTTGAAATTACAATCCCAGACTTCGAATTGCCACAACTTTGCCAAATCTAAGCCGATTTTCAATATCGAAGCCATTTTGATCATAATTTGGCATCTTGTTTAATTCTACATTTCAAGTTTATTAATTTTTTAAAAAAAATAATTGTGTATTTTTTGCGAAAAAAGCATAAGGGGGAACCCTTACCAATTTTGAAATTACATTCCCAGACTTCGAATTGCCACAACTTTGCCAAATCTAAGCCGATTTTCAATATCGAAGCCATTTTGATCATAATTTGGCATCTAGTTTAATCCTACATCTCAAGTTTATACATTTTTGAAAAAAAAAAATATTTTTTATTTGGCGAAAAAAGCATAAGGGGGAACCCTTACCAATTTTCAAATGACATTCCCAGACTTCGAATTGCCACAACTTTATCAAATCTAAACCGATTGTCAATATCGAGGCCATTTTGATCATAATTTGGCATCTAGCTTAATTCTATATCTCAAGTTTATTAATTTTTGAAAAAAAATTGTATATTTTTTGCGAAAAAAGCATAAGGGGGAACCCTCACCAATTTTGAAATGCCATCCCCAGACTTCTAATTCCCGCAACTTTGCCAAATCTCAGCCGATTTTCAATATCGAAGCCATTTTGATCATAATTTGGCATCTAGTTTAATTCATCATTTCAAGTTTATTAATTTTTAAAAAAAAATAATTGTGTATTTTTTGCGAAAAAATCATAAGGGGGAACCCTTACAAATTTTGAAATTACATTCCCAGACTTCGAATTGCCACAACTTTGCCAAATCTAAGCCGATTTTCAATATCGAAGCCATTTTGATCATAATTTGGCATCTAGTTTAATTCTACATCTCAAGTTTATTAATTTTTGCAAAAAAATAATTGTGTATTTTTTGCGAAAAAATCATAAGGGGGAACCCTTACAAATTTTGAAATTACAATCCCAGACTTCGAATTGCCACAACTTTGCCAAATCTAAGCCGATTTTCAATATCGAAGCCATTTTGATCATAATTTGGCATCTAGTTTAATTCTACATTTCAAGTTTATTAATTTTTTAAAAAAAAAATTGTGTATTTTTTGCGAAAAAAGCATAAGGGGGAACCCTCACCAATTTTGAAATGCCATCCCCAGACTTCTAATTGCCGCAACTTTGCCAAATCTAAGCCGATTTTCAATATCGAAGCCATTTCGATCATAATTTGGCATCTATTTTAATTCTACATCTCAAGTTTATTAATTTTTGCAAATAAATAATTGTGTATTTTTTGCGAAAAAATTATAAGGGGGAACCCTTACAAATTTTGAAATTACATTCCCAGACTTCGAATTGCCACAACTTTGCCAAATCTAAGCCGATTTTTAATATCGAAGCCATTCTGATCATAGTTTGGCATCTAGTTTAATTCTACATCTCAAGTTTATTAATTTTTGAAAAAAAAATTGTGTATATTTTGCGAAAAAAGCATAAGGGGGAACCCTCACTAGTTTTGAAATGCCATTCCCACACTTCGAATTGCCGCAACTTTGCCAAATCTCAGCCGATTTTCAATATCGAAGCCATTTTGATCATAATTTGGCATCTAGTTTAATTCTACATCTCAAGTTTATACATTTTTGAAAAAAAAAATTTTTTTTTTTTTGGCGAAAAAAGCATAAGGGGGAACCCTTACCAATTTTTAAATGACATTCCCAGACTTCGAATTGCCACAACTTTGTCAAATCTAAACCGATTGTCAATATCGAAGCCGTTCTGATCATAATTTGGCATCTAGTTTAATTCTACATCTCAAGTTTATTAATTTTTGAAAAAAAAAATTGTGTATTTTTTGCGAAAAAAGCATAAGGGGGAACCCTCACCAATTTTGAAATGCCATCCCCAGACTTCTAATTGCCGCAACTTTGCCAAATCTCAGCCGATTTTCAATATCGAAGCCATTTTGATCATAATTTGGCATCTAGTTTAATTCTATATCTCAAGTTTATTAATTTTTGAAAAAAAATTGTGTATTTTTTGCGAAAAAAGCATAAGGGGGAACCCTTACCAATTTTTAAATGACATTCCCAGACTTCGAATTGCCACAACTTTGTCAAATCTAAACCGATTGTCAATATCGAAGCCGTTCTGATCATAATTTGGCATCTAGTTTAATTCTACATCTCAAGTTTATTAATTTTTGAAAAAAAAAATTGTGTATTTTTTGCGAAAAAAGCATAAGGGGGAACCCTCACCAATTTTGAAATGCCATCCCCAGACTTCTAATTGCCGCAACTTTGCCAAATCTCAGCCGATTTTCAATATCGAAGCCATTTTGATCATAATTTGGCATCTAGTTTAATTCTACATCTCAAGTTTATTAATTTTTGCAAAAAAATAATTGTGTATTTTTTGCGAAAAAATCATAAGGGGGAACCCTTACAAATTTTGAAATTACAATCCCAGACTTCGAATTGCCACAACTTTGCCAAATCTAAGCCGATTTTCAATATCGAAGCCATTTTGATCATAATTTGGCATCTAGTTTAATTCTACATCTCAAGTTTATTTATTTTTGCAAAAAAATAATTGTGTATTTTTTGCGAAAAAATCATAAGGGGGAACCCTTACAAATTTTGAAATTACAATCCCAGACTTCGAATTGCCACAACTTTGCCAAATCTAAGCCGATTTTCAATATCGAAGCCATTTTGATCATAATTTGGCATCTAGTTTAATTCTTCATTTCAAGTTTATTAATTTTTAAAAAAAAACAATTGTGTATTTTTTGCGAAAAAATCATAAGGGGGAACCCTTACCAATTTTGAAATTACATTCCCAGACTTCGAATAGCCACAACTTTGCCATATCTAAGCCGATTTTCAATATCGAAGCCATTTCGATCATAATTTGGCATCTAGTTTAATTCTAAATCTCAAGTTTATTAATTTTTGCAAATAAATAATTATGTATTTTTTGCGAAAAAATCATAAGGGGAACCCTTACAAATTTTGAAATTACATTCCCAGACTTCGAATTGCCACAACTTTGCCAAATCTAAGCCGATTTTCAATATCGAAGCCATTTTGATCATAATTTGGCATCTAGTTTAATTCTTCATTTCAAGTTTATTAATTTTTTTAAAAAAATTATTGTGTATTTTTTGCGAAAAAATCATAAGGGGGAACCCTTACAAATTTTGAAATTACATTCCCAGACTTCGAATTGCCACAACTTTGCCAAATCTAAGCCGATTTTTAATATCGAAGCCATTCTGATCATAGTTTGCCATCTAGTTTAATTCTACATCTCAAGTTTATACATTTTTGAAAAAAAAAAAATATTTTTTATTTGGCGAAAAAATCATAAGGGGGAACCCTTACCAATTTTGAAATTACATTCCCAGACTTCGAATTGCCACAACTTTGCCAAATCTAAGCCGATTTTCAATATCGAAGCCATTTTGATCATAATTTGGCATCTAGTTTAATTCTTCATTTCAAGTTTATTAATTTTTTTAAAAAAATTATTGTGTATTTTTTGCGAAAAAATCATAAGGGGGAACCCTTACAAATTTTGAAATTACAATCCCAGATTTCGAATTGCCACAACTTTGCCAAATCTAAGCCGATTTTCAATATCGAAGCCATTTCGATCATAATTTGGCACCTAGTTTAATTCTACATCTCAAGTTTATTAATTTTTGCAAATAAATAATTGTGTATTTTTTGCGAAAAAATCATAAGGGGGAACCCTTACAAATTTTGAAATTACAATCCCAGACTTCGAATTGCCACAACTTTGCCAAATCTAAGCCGATTTTCAATATCGAAGCCATTTTGATCATAATTTGGCATCTAGTTTAATTCTTCATTTCAAGTTTATTAATTTTTAAAAAAAAATAATTGTGTATTTTTTGCGAAAAAAATCATAAGGGGGAACCCTTACCAATTTTGAAATTACATTCCCAGACTTCGAATAGCCACAACTTTGCCATATCTAAGCCGATTTTCAATATCGAAGCCATTTCGATCATAATTTGGCATCTAGTTTAATTCTACATCTCAAGTTTATTAATTTTTGCAAATAAATAATTGTGTATTTTTTGCGAAAAAATCATAAGGGGCAACCCTTACAAATTTTGAAATTACATTCCCAGACTTCGAATAGATACAACTTTGCCATATCTAAGCCGATTTTCAATATCGAAGCCATTTCGATCATAATTTGGCATCTAGTTTAATTCTACATCTCAAGTTTATTAATTTTTGCAAATAAATAATTGTGAATTTTTTGCGAAAAAATCATAAGGGGGAACCCTTACCAATTTTGAAATTACAATCCCAGGTGTCGAATTGCCACAACTTTGCCAAATCTAAGCCGATTTTCAATATCGAAGCCATTTTGATCATAATTTGGCATCTAGTTTAATTCTTCATTTCAAGTTTATTAATTTTTAAAAAAAAATAATTGTGTATTTTTTGCGAAAAAATCATAAGGGGGAACCCTTACCAATTTTGAAATTACATTCCCAGACTTCGAATAGCCACAACTTTGCCATATCTAAGCCGATTTTCAATATCGAAGCCATTTCGATCATAATTTGGCATCTAGTTTAATTCTACATCTCAAGTTTATTAATTTTTGCAAATAAATAATTGTGTATTTTTTGCGAAAAAATCATAAGGGGCAACCCTTACAAATTTTGAAATTACATTCCCAGACTTCGAATAGCCACAACTTTGCCATATCTAAGCCGATTTTCAATATCGAAGCCATTTCGATCATAATTTGGCATCTAGTTTAATTCTACATCTCAAGTTTATTAATTTTTGCAAATAAATAATTGTGTATTTTTTGCGAAAAAATCATAAGGGGCAACCCTTACAAATTTTGAAATTACATTCCCAGACTTCGAATTGCCACAACTTTGCCAAATCTAAGCCGATTTTCAATATCGAAGCCATTTTGATCATAATTTGCCATCTAGTTTAATTCTACATCTCAAGTTTATTAATTTTTGAAAAAATTATTGTGTATTTTTTGCGAAAAAATCATAAGGGGGAACCCTCACCAGTTTTGAAATGCCATCCCCAGACTTCGAATTGCCGCAACTTTGCCAAATCTAAGCCGATTTTCAATATCGAAGCCATTTTGATCATAATTTGGCATCTAGTTTAATCCTACATCTCAAGTTTATACATTTTTGAAAAAAAAAATATTTTTTATTTGGCGAAAAAAGCATAAGGGGGAACCCTTACCAATTTTCAAATGACATTCCCAGACTTCGAATTGCCACAACTTTATCAAATCTAAACCGATTGTCAATATCGAGGCCATTTTGATCATAATTTGGCATCTAGTTTAATTCTATATCTCAAGTTTATTAATTTTTGAAAAAAAATTGTGTATTTTTTGCGAAAAAAGCATAAGGGGGAACCCTCACCAATTTTGAAATGCCATCCCCAGACTTCTAATTGCCGCAACTTTGCCAAATCTAAGCCGATTTTCAATATCGAAGCCATTTTGATCATAATTTGGCATCTAGTTTAATTCTTCATTTCAAGTTTATTAATTTTTTTAAAAAAATTATTGTGTATTTTTTGCGAAAAAATCATAAGGGGGAACCCTTACAAATTTTGAAATTACAATCCCAGATTTCGAATTGCCACAACTTTGCCAAATCTAAGCCGATTTTCAATATCGAAGCCATTTCGATCATAATTTGGCATCTAGTTTAATCCTACATCTCAAGTTTATTAATTTTTAAAAAAAAAATAATTGTGTATTTTTTGCGAAAAAATCATAAGGGGGAACCCTTACCAATTTTGAAATTACATTCCCAGACTTCGAATAGCCACAACTTTGCCATATCTAAGCCGATTTTCAATATCGAAGCCATTCTGATCATAGTTTGCCATCTAGTTTAATTCTACATCTCAAGTTTATACATTTTTGAAAAAAAAAAATATTTTTTATTTGGCGAAAAAATCATAAGGGGGAACCCTTACCAATTTTGAAATTACATTCCCAGACTTCGAATTGCCACAACTTTGCCAAATCTAAGCCGATTTTCAATATCGAAGCCATTTTGATCATAATTTGGCATCTAGTTTAATTCTTCATTTCAAGTTTATTAATTTTTTTAAAAAAATTATTGTGTATTTTTTGCGAAAAAATCATAAGGGGGAACCCTTACAAATTTTGAAATTACAATCCCAGATTTCGAATTGCCACAACTTTGCCAAATCTAAGCCGATTTTCAATATCGAAGCCATTTCGATCATAATTTGGCACCTAGTTTAATTCTACATCTCAAGTTTATTAATTTTTGCAAATAAATAATTGTGTATTTTTTGCGAAAAAATCATAAGGGGGAACCCTTACAAATTTTGAAATTACAATCCCAGACTTCGAATTGCCACAACTTTGCCAAATCTAAGCCGATTTTCAATATCGAAGCCATTTTGATCATAATTTGGCATCTAGTTTAATTCTTCATTTCAAGTTTATTAATTTTTAAAAAAAAATAATTGTGTATTTTTTGCGAAAAAATCATAAGGGGGAACCCTTACCAATTTTGAAATTACATTCCCAGACTTCGAATAGCCACAACTTTGCCATATCTAAGCCGATTTTCAATATCGAAGCCATTTCGATCATAATTTGGCATCTAGTTTAATTCTACATCTCAAGTTTATTAATTTTTGCAAATAAATAATTGTGTATTTTTTGCGAAAAAATCATAAGGGGCAACCCTTACAAATTTTGAAATTACATTCCCAGACTTCGAATTGCCACAACTTTGCCAAATCTAAGCCGATTTTCAATATCGAAGCCATTTTGATCATAATTTGCCATCTAGTTTAATTCTACATCTCAAGTTTATTAATTTTTGAAAAAATTATTGTGTATTTTTTGCGAAAAAATCATAAGGGGGAACCCTCACCAGTTTTGAAATGCCATCCCCAGACTTCGAATTGCCGCAACTTTGCCAAATCTAAGCCGATTTTCAATATCGAAGTCATTTTGATCATAATTTGGCATCTAGTTTAATCCTACATCTCAAGTTTATACATTTTTGAAAAAAAAAATATTTTTTATTTGGCGAAAAAAGCATAAGGGGGAACCCTTACCAATTTTCAAATGACATTCCCAGACTTCGAATTGCCACAACTTTATCAAATCTAAACCGATTGTCAATATCGAGGCCATTTTGATCATAATTTGGCATCTAGTTTAATTCTATATCTCAAGTTTATTAATTTTTGAAAAAAAATTGTGTATTTTTTGCGAAAAAAGCATAAGGGGGAACCCTCACCAATTTTGAAATGCCATCCCCAGACTTCTAATTGCCGCAACTTTGCCAAATCTAAGCCGATTTTCAATATCGAAGCCATTTTGATCATAATTTGGCATCTAGTTTAATTCTACATCTCAAGTTTATACATTTTTGAAACAAAAAAATGTTTTTTTTTTTGGCGAAAAAAGCATAAGGGGGAACCCTTACCAATTTTCAAATGACATTCCCAGACTTCGAATTGCCACAACTTTGTCAAATCTAAACCGATTGTCAATATCGAAGCCGTTCTGATCATAATTTGGCATCTAGTTTAATTCTACATCTCAAGTTTATTAATTTTTGAAAAAAAAAATTGTGTATTTTTTGCGAAAAAAGCATAAGGGGGAACCCTCACCAATTTTGAAATGCCATCCCCAGACTTCTAATTGCCGCAACTTTGCCAAATCTCAGCCGATTTTCAATATCGAAGCCATTTTGATCATAATTTGGCATCTATTTTAATTCTACATCTCAAGTTTATTAATTTTTGCAAAAAAATAATTGTGTATTTTTTGCGAAAAAATCATAAGGGGGAACCCTTACAAATTTTGAAATTACAATCCCAGACTTCGAATTGCCACAACTTTGCCAAATCTAAGCCGATTTTCAATATCGAAGCCATTTTGATCATAATTTGGCATCTAGTTTAATTCTTCATTTCAAGTTTATTAATTTTTAATAAAAAATAATTGTGTATTTTTTGCGAAAAAATCATAAGGGGGAACCCTTACAAATTTTGAAATTACAATCCCAGATTTCGAATTGCCACAACTTTGCCAAATCTAAGCCGATTTTCAATATCGAAGCCATTTTGATCATAATTTGGCATCTAGTTTAATTCTACATTTCAAGTTTATTAATTTTTTAAAAAAAAAATTGTGTATTTTTTGCGAAAAAAGCATAAGGGGGAACTCTCACCATTTTTGAAATGCCATCCCCAGACTTCTAATTGCCGCAACTTTGCCAAATCTAAACCGATTGTCAATATCGAGGCCGTTTTGATCATAATTTGGCATCTAGTTTAATTCTATATCTCAAGTTTATTAATTTTTGAAATAAAAATTGTGTATTTTTTGCGAAAAAAGCATAAGGGGGAACCCTTACCAATTTTGAAATGCCATCCCCAGACTTCTAATTGCCGCAACTTTGCCAAATCTAAGCCGATTTTCAATATCGAAGCCATTTTGATCATAATTTGGCATCTAGTTTAATTCTTCATTTCAAGTTTATTAATTTTTAAAAAAAAATAATTGTGTATTTTTTGCGAAAAAATCATAAGGGGGAACCCTTACAAATTTTGAAATTACAATCCCAGACTTCGAATTGCCACAACTTTCCCAAATCTAAGCCGATTTTCAATATCGAAGCCATTTCGATCATAATTTGGCATCTAGTTTAATTCTACATCTCAAGTTTATTAATTTTTGCAAATAAATAATTGTGTATTTTTTGCGAAAAAATCATAAGGGGGAACCCTTACCAATTTTGAAATTACATTCCCAGACTTCGAATTGCCACAACTTTGCCAAATCTAAGCCGATTTTTAATATCGAAGCCATTCTGATCATAGTTTGGCATCTAGTTTAATTCTACATCTCAAGTTTATTAATTTTTGAAAAAAAAATTGTGTATTTTTTGCGAAAAAAGCATAAGGGGGAACCCTCACCAGTTTTGAAATGCCATCCCCAGACTTCGAATTGCCGCAACTTTGCCAAATCTCAGCCGATTTTCAATATCGAAGCCATTTTGATCATAATTTGGCATCTAGTTTAATTCTGCATCTCAAGTTTATTAATTCTTGCAAAAAAATAATTGTGTATTTTTTGCGAAAAAATCATAAGGGGGAACCCTTACCAATTTTGAAATAACATTCCCAGACTTCGAATTGCCGCAACTTTGCCAAATCTAAGCCGATTTTCAATATCGAAGCCATTTTGATCATAATTTGGCATCTAGTTTAATTCTACATTTCAAGTTTATTAATTTTTTAAAAAAAATAATTGTGTATTTTTTGCGAAAAAATCATAAGGGGGAACCCTTACCAATTTTGAAATTACAATCCCAGGTGTCGAATTGCCACAACTTTGCCAAATCTAAGCCGATTTTCAATATCGAAGCCATTTTGATCATAATTTGGCATCTAGTTTAATCCTACAACTCAAGTTTATACATTTTTGAAAAAAAAATATTTTTTATTTGGCTAACAAAGCATAAGGGGGAACCCTTACCAATTTTCAAATGACATTCCCAGACTTCGAATTGCCACAACTTTATCAAATCTAAACCGATTGTCAATATCGAGGCCATTTTGATCATAATTTGGCATCTAGTTTAATTCTATATCTCAAGTTTATTAATTTTTGAAAAAAAAATTGTGTATTTTTTGCGAAAAAAGCATAAGGGGGAACCCTCACCAATTTTGAAATGCCATCCCCAGACTTCTAATTGCCGCAACTTTGCCAAATCTCAGCCGATTTTCAATATCGAAGCCATTTTGATCATAATTTGGCATCTAGTTTAATTCTACATCTCAAGTTTATACATTTTTGAAAAAAAAAAATGTTTTTTTTTTGGCGAAAAAAGCATAAGGGGGAACCCTTACCAATTTTCAAATGACATTCCCAGACTTCGAATTGCCACAACTTTGTCAAATCTAAACCGATTGTCAATATCGAAGCCGTTCTGATCATAATTTGGCATCTAGTTTAATTCTACATCTCAAGTTTATTAATTTTTGAAAAAAAAATTGTGTATTTTTTGCGAAAAAAGCATAAGGGGGAACCCTCACCAATTTTGAAATGCCATCCCCAGACTTCTAATTGCCGCAACTTTGCCAAATCTCAGCCAATTTTCAATATCGAAGCCATTTTGATCATAATTTGGCATCTAGTTTAATTCTACATCTCAAGTTTATTAATTTTTTAAAAAAAATAATTGTGTATTTTTTGCGAAAAAATCATAAGGGGGAACCCTTACCAATTTTGAAATTACATTCCCAGACTTCGAATTGCCACAACTTTGCCAAATCTAAGCCGATTTTCAATATCGAAGCCATTTTGATCATAATTTGGCATCTAGTTTAATCCCACATCTCAAGTTTATACATTTTTGATAAAAAAAAATATTTTTTATTTGGCGAAAAAAGCATAAGGGGGAACCCTTACCAATTTTCAAATGACATTCCCAGACTTCGAATTGCCACAACTTTATCAAATCTAAACCGATTGTCAATATCGAGGCCATTTTGATCATAATTTGGCATCTAGTTTAATTCTATATCTCAAGTTTATTAATTTTTGAAAAAAAAATTGTGTATTTTTTGCGAAAAAAGCATAAGGGGGAACCCTCACCAATTTTGAAATGCCATCCCCAGACTTCTAATTGCCGCAACTTTGCCAAATCTCAGCCGATTTTCAATATCGAAGCCATTTTGATCATAATTTGGCATCTTGTTTAATTCTTCATTTCAAGTTTATTAATTTTTAAAAAAAAATAATTGTGTATTTTTTGCGAAAAAATCATAAGGGGGAACCCTTACCAATTTTCAAATGACATTCCCAGACTTCGAATTGCCACAACTTTATCAAATCTAAACCGATTGTCAATATCGAGGCCATTTTGATCATAATTTGGCATCTAGTTTAATTCTATATCTCAAGTTTATTAATTTTTGAAAAAAAAATTGTGTATTTTTTGCGAAAAAAGCATAAGGGGGAACCCTCACCAATTTTGAAATGCCATCCCCAGACTTCTAATTGCCGCAACTTTGGCAAATCTCAGCCGATTTTCAATATCGAAGCCATTTTGATCATAATTTGGCATCTAGTTTAATTCTTCATTTCAAGTTTATTAATTTTTAAAAAAAAAAAAATTGTGTATTTTTTGCGAAAAAATCATAAGGGGGAACCCTTACCAATTTTGAAATTACATTCCCAGACTTCGAATTGCCACAACTTTGCCAATTCTAAGCCGATTTTCAATATCGAAGCCATTTTGATCATAATTTGGCATCTAGTTTAATTCTTCATTTCAAGTTTATTAATTTTTAAAAAAAAATAATTGTGTATTTTTTGCGAAAAAATCATAAGGGGGAACCCTCACCAGTTTTGAAATGCCATCCCCAGACTTCGAATTGCCGCAACTTTGCCAAATCTCAGCCGATTTTCAATATCGAAGCCATTTTGATCATAATTTGGCATCTAGTTTAATTCTACATCTCAAGTTTATACATTTTTGAAACAAAAAAATGTTTTTTTTTTGGCGAAAAAAGCATAAGGGGGAACCCTTACCAATTTTCAAATGACATTCCCAGACTTCGAATTGCCACAACTTTGTCAAATCTAAACCGATTGTCAATATCGAAGCCGTTCTGATCATAATTTGGCATCTAGTTTAATTCTACATCTCAAGTTTATTAATTTTTGAAAAAAAAAATTGTGTATTTTTTGCGAAAAAAGCATAAGGGGGAACCCTCACCAATTTTGAAATGCCATCCCCAGACTTCTAATTGCCGCAACTTTGCCAAATCTCAGCCGATTTTCAATATCGAAGCCATTTTGATCATAATTTGGCATCTAGTTTAATTCTACATCTCAAGTTTATTAATTTTTGCAAAAAAATAATTGTGTATTTTTTGCGAAAAAATCATAAGGGGGAAGCCTTACAAATTTTGAAATTACAATCCCAGACTTCGAATTGCCACAACTTTGCCAAATCTAAGCCGATTTTCAATATCGAAGCCATTTTGATCATAATTTGGCATCTAGTTTAATTCTTCATTTCAAGTTTATTAATTTTTAATAAAAAATAATTGTGTATTTTTTGCGAAAAAAATCATAAGGGGGAACCCTTACAAATTTTGAAATTACAATCCCAGACTTCGAATTGCCACAACTTTGCCAAATCTAAGCCGATTTTCAATATCGAAGCCATTTTGATCATAATTTGGCATCTAGTTTAATTCTACATTTCAAGTTTATTAATTTTTTAAAAAAAAAAATTGTGTATTTTTTGCGAAAAAAGCATAAGGGGGAACTCTCACCATTTTTGAAATGCCATCCCCAGACTTCTAATTGCCGCAACTTTGCCAAATCTAAACCGATTGTCAATATCGAGGCCATTTTGATCATAATTTGGCATCTAGTTTAATTCTATATCTCAAGTTTATTAATTTTTGAAAAAAAAATTGTGTATTCTTTGCGAAAAAAGCATAAGGGGGAACCCTTACCAATTTTGAAATGCCATCCCCAGACTTCTAATTGCCGCAACTTTGCCAAATCTAAGCCGATTTTCAATATCGAAGCCATTTTGATCATAATTTGGCATCTAGTTTAATTCTTCATTTCAAGTTTATTAATTTTTAAAAAAAAATAATTGTGTATTTTTTGCAAAAAATCATAAGGGGGAACCCTTACAAATTTTGAAATTACAATCCCAGACTTCGAATTGCCACAACTTTCCCAAATCTAAGCCGATTTTCAATATCGAAGCCATTTTGATCATAATTTGGCATCTAGTTTAATTCTACATCTCAAGTTTATTAATTTTTTAAAAAAAATAATTGTGTATTTTTTGCGAAAAAAGCATAAGGGGGAACCCTTACCAATTTTGAAATTACATTCCCAGACTTCGAATTGCCACAACTTTGCCAAATCTAAGCCGATTTTCAATATCGAAGCCATTTTGATCATAATTTGGCATCTAGTTTAATCCCACATCTCAAGTTTATACATTTTTGAAAAAAAAATATTTTTTATTTGGCGAAAAAAGCATAAGGGGGAACCCTTACCAATTTTCAAATGACATTCCCAGACTTCGAATTGCCACAACTTTATCAAATCTAAACCGATTGTCAATATCGAGGCCATTTTGATCATAATTTGGCATCTAGTTTAATTCTATATCTCAAGTTTATTAATTTTTGAAAAAAAAATTGTGTATTTTTTGCGAAAAAAGCATAAGGGGGAACCCTCACCAATTTTGAAATGCCATCCCCAGACTTCTAATTGCCGCAACTTTGCCAAATCTCAGCCGATTTTCAATATCGAAGCCATTTTGATCATAATTTGGCATCTTGTTTAATTCTTCATTTCAAGTTTATTAATTTTTAAAAAAAAATAATTGTGTATTTTTTGCGAAAAAATCATAAGGGGGAACCCTTACCAATTTTCAAATGACATTCCCAGACTTCGAATTGCCACAACTTTATCAAATCTAAACCGATTGTCAATATCGAGGCCATTTTGATCATAATTTGGCATCTAGTTTAATTCTATATCTCAAGTTTATTAATTTTTGAAAAAAAAAATTGTGTATTTTTTGCGAAAAAAGCATAAGGGGGAACCCTCACCAATTTTGAAATGCCATCCCCAGACTTCTAATTGCCGCAACTTTGCCAAATCTCAGCCGATTTTCAATATCGAAGCCATTTTGATCATAATTTGGCATCTAGTTTAATTCTTCATTTCAAGTTTATTAATTTTTAAAAAAAAAAATTGTGTATTTTTTGCGAAAAAATCATAAGGGGGAACCCTTACCAATTTTGAAATTACATTCCCAGACTTCGAATTGCCACAACTTTGCCAATTCTAAGCCGATTTTCAATATCGAAGCCATTTTGATCATAATTTGGCATCTAGTTTAATTCTTCATTTCAAGTTTATTAATTTTTAAAAAAAAATAATTGTGTATTTTTTGCGAAAAAATCATAAGGGGGAACCCTCACCAGTTTTGAAATGCCATCCCCAGACTTCGAATTGCCGCAACTTTGCCAAATCTCAGCCGATTTTCAATATCGAAGCCATTTTGATCATAATTTGGCATCTAGTTTAATTCTACATCTCAAGTTTATACATTTTTGAAACAAAAAAATGTTTTTTTTTTTGGCGAAAAAAGCATAAGGGGGAACCCTTACCAATTTTCAAATGACATTCCCAGACTTCGAATTGCCACAACTTTGTCAAATCTAAACCGATTGTCAATATCGAAGCCGTTCTGATCATAATTTGGCATCTAGTTTAATTCTACATCTCAAGTTTATTAATTTTTGAAAAAAAAAATTGTGTATTTTTTGCGAAAAAAGCATAAGGGGGAACCCTCACCAATTTTGAAATGCCATCCCCAGACTTCTAATTGCCGCAACTTTGCCAAATCTCAGCCGATTTTCAATATCGAAGCCATTTTGATCATAATTTGGCATCTAGTTTAATTCTACATCTCAAGTTTATTAATTTTTGCAAAAAAATAATTGTGTATTTTTTGCGAAAAAATCATAAGGGGGAAGCCTTACAAATTTTGAAATTACAATCCCAGACTTCGAATTGCCACAACTTTGCCAAATCTAAGCCGATTTTCAATATCGAAGCCATTTTGATCATAATTTGGCATCTAGTTTAATTCTTCATTTCAAGTTTATTAATTTTTAATAAAAAATAATTGTGTATTTTTTGCGAAAAAATCATAAGGGGGAACCCTTACAAATTTTGAAATTACAATCCCAGACTTCGAATTGCCACAACTTTGCCAAATCTAAGCCGATTTTCAATATCGAAGCCATTTTGATCATAATTTGGCATCTAGTTTAATTCTACATTTCAAGTTTATTAATTTTTTAAAAAAAAAAATTGTGTATTTTTTGCGAAAAAAGCATAAGGGGGGAACTCTCACCATTTTTGAAATGCCATCCCCAGACTTCTAATTGCCGCAACTTTGCCAAATCTAAACCGATTGTCAATATCGAGGCCATTTTGATCATAATTTGGCATCTAGTTTAATTCTATATCTCAAGTTTATTAATTTTTGAAAAAAAAATTGTGTATTCTTTGCGAAAAAAGCATAAGGGGGAACCCTTACCAATTTTGAAATGCCATCCCCAGACTTCTAATTGCCGCAACTTTGCCAAATCTAAGCCGATTTTCAATATCGAAGCCATTTTGATCATAATTTGGCATCTAGTTTAATTCTTCATTTCAAGTTTATTAATTTTTAAAAAAAAATAATTGTGTATTTTTTGCAAAAAATCATAAGGGGGAACCCTTACAAATTTTGAAATTACAATCCCAGACTTCGAATTGCCACAACTTTCCCAAATCTAAGCCGATTTTCAATATCGAAGCCATTTTGATCATAATTTGGCATCTAGTTTAATTCTACATCTCAAGTTTATTAATTTTTGCAAATAAATAATTGTGTATTTTTTGCGAAAAAATCATAAGGGGGAACCCTTACAAATTTTGAAATTACATTCCCAAATCTAAGCCGATTTTTAATATCGAAGCCATTCTGATCATAGTTTGGCATCTAGTTTAATTCTACATCTCAAGTTTATTAATTTTTGAAAAAAAAATTGTGTATTTTTTGCGAAAAAAGCATAAGGGGGAACCCTCACCAGTTTTGAAATGCCATCCCCAGACTTCGAATTGCCGCAACTTTGCCAAATCTCAGCCGATTTTCAATATCGAAGCCATTTTGATCATAATTTGGCATCTAGTTTAATTCTACATCTCAAGTTTATTAATTCTTGCAAAAAAATAATTGTGTATTTTTTGCGAAAAAATCATAAGGGGGAACCCTTACCAATTTTGAAATAACATTCCCAGACTTCGAATTGCCGCAACTTTGCCAAATCTAAGCCGATTTTCAATATCGAAGCCATTTTGATCATAATTTGGCATCTAGTTTAATTCTACATTTCAAGTTTATTAATTTTTTAAAAAAATAATTGTGTATTTTTTGCGAAAAAATCATAAGGGGGAACCCTTACCAATTTTGAAATTACAATCCCAGGTGTCGAATTGCCACAACTTTGCCAAATCTAAGCCGATTTTCAATATCGAAGCCATTTTGATCATAATTTGGCATCTAGTTTAATCCTACATCTCAAGTTTATACATTTTTGAAAAAAAAAAATATTTTTTATTTGGCTAACAAAGCATAAGATAGAACCCTTACCAATTTTCAAATGACATTCCCAGACTTCGAATTGCCACAACTTTATCAAATCTAAACCGATTGTCAATATCGAGGCCATTTTGATCATAATTTGGCATCTAGTTTAATTCTATATCTCAAGTTTATTAATTTTTGAAAAAAAAATTGTGTATTTTTTGCGAAAAAAGCATAAGGGGGAACCCTCACCAATTTTGAAATGCCATCCCCAGACTTCTAATTGCCGCAACTTTGCCAAATCTCAGCCGATTTTCAATATCGAAGCCATTTTGATCATAATTTGGCATCTAGTTTAATTCTACATCTCAAGTTTATACATTTTTAAAAAAAAAAATGTTTTTTTTTGGCGAAAAAAGCATAAGGGGGAACCCTTACCAATTTTCAAATGACATTCCCAGACTTCGAATTGCCACAACTTTGTCAAATCTAAACCGATTGTCAATATCGAAGCCGTTCTGATCATAATTTGGCATCTAGTTTAATTCTACATCTCAAGTTTATTAATTTTTGAAAAAAAAAATTGTGTATTTTTTGCGAAAAAAGCATAAGGGGGAACCCTCACCAATTTTGAAATGCCATCCCCAGACTTCTAATTGCCGCAACTTTGCCAAATCTCAGCCAATTTTCAATATCGAAGCCATTTTGATCATAATTTGGCATCTAGTTTAATTCTACATCTCAAGTTTATTAATTTTTGCAAAAAAATAATTGTGTATTTTTTGCGAAAAAATCATAAGGGGGAACCCTTACAAATTTTGAAATTACAATCCCAGACTTCGAATTGCCACAACTTTGCCAAATCTAAGCCGATTTTCAATATCGAAGCCATTTTGATCATAATTTGGCATCTAGTTTAATTCTACATTTCAAGTTTATTAATTTTTTAAAAAAAATAATTGTGTATTTTTTGCGAAAAAATCATAAGGGGGAACCCTTACCAATTTTGAAATTACATTCCCAGACTTCTAATTGCCGCAACTTTGCCAAATCTCAGCCGATTTTCAATATCGAAGCCATTTTGATCATAATTTGGCATCTAGTTTAATTCTTCATTTCAAGTTTATTAATTTTTAAAAAAAAATAATTGTGTATTTTTTGCGAAAAAATCATAAGGGGAACCCTTACCAATTTTCAAATGACATTCCCAGACTTCGAATTGCCACAACTTTATCAAATCTAAACCGATTGTCAATATCGAGGCCATTTTGATCATAATTTGGCATCTAGTTTAATTCTATATCTCAAGTTTATTAATTTTTGAAAAAAAAATTGTGTATTTTTTGCGAAAAAAAGCATAAGGGGGAACCCTCACCAATTTTGAAATGCCATCCCCAGACTTCTAATTGCCGCAACTTTGGCAAATCTCAGCCGATTTTCAATATCGAAGCCATTTTGATCATAATTTGGCATCTAGTTTAATTCTTCATTTCAAGTTAATTAATTTTTAAAAAAAAAATAATTGTGTATTTTTTGCGAAAAAATCATAAGGGGGAACCCTTACCAATTTTGAAATTACATTCCCAGACTTCGAATTGCCACAACTTTGCCAAATCTAAGCCGATTTTCAATATCGAAGCCATTTTGATCATAATTTGGCATCTAGTTTAATTCTTCATTTCAAGTTTATTAATTTTTAAAAAAAAATAATTGTGTATTTTTTGCGAAAAAATCATAAGGGAGAACCCTCACCAGTTTTGAAATGCCATCCACAGACTTCGAATTGCCGCAACTTTGCCAAATCTCAGCCGATTTTCAATATCGAAGCCATTTTGATCATAATTTGGCATCTAGTTTAATTCTATATCTCAAGTTTATTAATTCTTGCAAAAAAATAATTGTGTATTTTTTGCGAAAAAATCATAAGGGGGAACCCTTACAAATTTTGAACTTACAATCCCAGACTTCGAATTGCCACAACTTTGCCAAATCTAAGCCGATTTTCAATATCGAAGCCATTTCGATCATAATTTGGCATCTAGTTTAATTCTACATCTCAAGTTTATTAATTTTTGAAAAAAAAATTGTGTATATTTTGCGAAAAAAGCATAAGGGGGAACCCTCACCAGTTTTGAAATGCCATCCCCAGACTTCGAATTGCCGCAACTTTGCCAAATCTCAGCCGATTTTCAATATCGAAGCCATTTTGATCATAATTTGGCATCTAGTTTAATTCTACATCTCAAGTTTATTAATTCTTGCAAAAAAATAATTGTGTATTTTTTGCGAAAAAATCATAAGGGGGAACCCTTACCAATTTTGAAATAACATTCCCAGACTTCGAATTGCCTCAACTTTGCCAAATCTAAGCCGATTTTCAATATCGAAGCCATTTTGATCATAATTTGGCATCTAGTTTAATTCTACATTTCAAGTTTATTAATTTTTTAAAAAAAATAATTGTGTATTTTTTGCGAAAAAAATCATAAGGGGGAACCCTTGCCAATTTTGAAATTACATTCCCAGACTTCGAATTGCCACAACTTTGCCAAATCTAAGCCAATTTTCAATATCGAAGCCATTTTGATCATAATTTGGCATCTAGTTTAATCCTTCATCTCAAGTTTATACATTTTTGAAAAAAAAATATATTTTTTTTTGGCGAAAAAAGCATAAGGCGGAACCCTTACCAATTTTCAAATGACATTCCCAGACTTCGAATTGCCACAACTTTATCAAATATAAACCGATTGTCAATATCGAGGCCATTTTGGTCATAATTTGGCATCTAGTTTAATTCTACATCTCAAGTTTATTAATTTTTGACAAAAAAAAATTGTGCATTTTTTGCGAAAAAAGCATAAGGAGGAACCCTCACCAATTTTGAAATGCCATCCCCAGACTTCTAATTGCCGCAACTTTGCCAAATCTCAGCCGATTTTCAATATCGAAGCCATTTTGATCATAATTTGGCATCTAGTTTAATTCTACATCTCAAGTTTATTAATTTTTGCAAAAAAATAGTTGTGTATTTTTTGCGAAAAAATCATAAGGGGGAACCCTTACAAATTTTGAAATTACAATCCCAGACTTCGAATTGCCACAACTTTGCCAAATCTAAGCCGATTTTCAATATCGAAGCCATTTTGATCATAATTTGGCATCTAGTTTAATTCTTCATTTCAAGTTTATTAATTTTTGCAAAAAAATAATTGTGTATTTTTTGCGAAAAAATCATAAGGGGGAACCCTTACCAATTTTGAAATTACATTCCCAGACTTCGAATTGCCACAACTTTGTCAAATCTAAACCGATTGTCAATATCGAAGCCGTTGTGATCATAATTTGGCATCTAGTTTAATTCTACATCTCAAGTTTATTAATTTTTGAAAAAAAAAATTGTTTATTTTTTTCGAAAAAAGCTTAAGGGGGAACCCTCACCAATTTTGAAATGCCATCCCCAGACTTCTTATTGCCGCAACTTTGCCAAATCTCAGCCGATTTTCAATATCGAAGCCATTTTGATCATAATTTGGCATCTAGTTTAATTCTACATCTCAAGTTTATTAATTTTTGCAAAAAAATAATTGTGTATTTTTTGCGAAAAAATCATAACGGGGCACCTTACAAATTTTGAAATTACAATCCCAGACTTCGAATTGCCACAACTTTGCCAAATCTAAGCCGATTTTCAATATCGAAGCCATTTTGATCATAATTTGGCATCTAGTTTAATTCTACATTTCAAGTTTATTTATTTTTTAAAAAAAATAATTGTGTATTTTTTGCGAAAAAATCATAAGGGGGAACTCTTACCAATTTTGAAATTACATTCCCAGACTTCGAATTGCCACAACTTTGCCAAATCTAAGCCGATTTTCAATATCGAAGCCATTTTGATCATAATTTGGCATCTAGTTTAATTCTTCATTTCAAGTTTATTAATTTTTAAAAAAAAGTAATTGTGTATTTTTTGCGAAAAAATCATAAGGGGGAACCCTTACCAATTTTGAAATTACATTCCCTGACTTCGAATTGCCACAACTTTGCCAAATCTAAGCCGATTTTCAATATCGAAGCCATTTTGATCATAATTTGGCATCTAGTTTAATCCTACATCTCAAATTTATACATTTTTGAAAAAAAAAATATTTTTTATTTGGCGAAAAAAGCATAAGGGGGAACCCTTACCAATTTTCAAATGACATTCCCAGACTTCGAATTGCCACAACTTTATCAAATCTAAACCGATTGTCAATATCGAGGCCATTGTGATCATAATTTGGCATCTAGTTTAATTCTATATCTCAAGTTTATTAATTTTTGAAAAAAAAATTGTGTATTTTTTGCGAAAAAAGCATAAGGGGGAACCCTCACCAATTTTGAAATGCCATCCCCAGACTTCTAATTGCCGCAACTTTGCCAAATCTCAGCCGATTTTCAATATCGAAGCCATTTTGATCATAATTTGGCATCTAGTTTAATTCTACATCTAAAGTTTATACATTTTTGAAACAAAAAAATGTTTTTTTTTTGGCGAAAAAAGCATAAGGGGGAACCCTTACCAATTTTCAAATGACATTCCCAGACTTCGAATTGCCACAACTTTGTCAAATCTAAACCGATTGTCAATATCGAAGCCGTTCTGATCATAATTTGGCATCTAGTTTAATTCTACATCTCAAGTTTATTAATTTTTGAAAAAAAAATTGTGTATTTTTTGCGAAAAAATCATAAGAGGGAACCCTTACTAATTTTGAAATAACATTCCCAGACTTCGAATTGCCTCAACTTTGCCAAATCTAAGCCGATTTTCAATATCGAAGCCATTTTGATCATAATTTGGCATCTAGTTTAATTCTACATTTCAAGTTTATTAATTTTTTAAAAAAAATAATTGTGTATTTTTTGCGAAAAAATCATAAGGGGGAACCCTTACCAATTTTGAAATTACATTCCCAGACTTCGAATTGCCACAACTTTGCCAAATCTAAGCCAATTTTCAATATCGAAGCCATTTTGATCATAATTTGGCATCTAGTTTAATCCTTCATCTCAAGTTTATACATTTTTTGGCATCTAGTTTAATTCTATATCTCAAGTTTATTAATTTTTGAAAAAAAAATTGTGTATTTTTTGCGAAAAAAGCATAAGGGGGAACCCTCACCAATTTTGAAATGCCATCCCCAGACTTCTAATTGCCGCAACTTTGCCAAATCTCAGCCAATTTTCAATATCGAAGCCATTTTGATCATAATTTGGCATCTAGTTTAATTCTTCATTTCAAGTTTATTAATTTTTAAAAAAAAATAATTGTGTATTTTTTGCGAAAAAATCATAAGGGGGAACCCTTACAAATTTTGAAATTACAATCCCAGACTTCGAATTGCCACAACTTTGCCAAATCTAAGCCGATTTTCAATATCGAAGCCATTTCGATCATAATTTGGCATCTAGTTTAATTCTACATCTCAAGTTTATTAATTTTTGCAAATAAATAATTGTGTATTTTTTGCGAAAAAATCATAAGGGGGAACCCTTACAAATTTTGAAATTACATTCCCAGACTTCGAATTGCCACAACTTTGCCAAATCTAAGCCGATTTTTAATATCGAAGACATTCTGCTCATAGTTTGGCATCTAGTTTAATTCTACATCTCAAGTTTATTAATTTTTTAAAAAAAAATTGTGTATATTTTGCGAAAAAAGCATAAGGGGGAACCCTCACCAGTTTTGAAATGCCATCCCCAGACTTCGAATTGCCGCAACTTTGCCAAATCTCAGCCGATTTTCAATATCGAAGCCATTTTGATCATAATTTGGCATCTAGTTTAATTCTACATCTCAAGTTTATTAATTTTTGCAAAAAAAATAATTGTGTATTTTTTGCGAAAAAAATCATAAGAGGGAACCCTTACCAATTTTGAAATAACATTCCCAGACTTCAAATTGCCTCAACTTTGCCAAATCTAAGCCGATTTTCAATATCGAAGCCATTTTGATCATAATTTGGCATCTAGTTTAATTCTACATTTCAAGTTTATTAATTTTTTAAAAAAAATAATTGTGTATTTTTTGCGAAAAAATCATAAGGGGAACCCTTACCAATTTTGAAATTACATTCCCAGACTTCGAATTGCCACAACTTTGCCAAATCTAAGCCAATTTTCAATATCGAAGCCATTTTGATCATAATTTGGCATCTAGTTTAATCCTTCATCTCAAGTTTATACATTTTTTGGCATCTAGTTTAATTCTATATCTCAAGTTTATTAATTTTTGAAAAAAAAATTGTGTATTTTTTTGCGAAAAAAGCATAAGGGGGAACCCTCACCAATTTTGAAATGCCATCCCCAGACTTCGAATTGCCGCAACTTTGCCAAATCTCAGCCGATTTTCAATATCGAAGCCATTTTGATCATAATTTGGCATCTAGTTTAATTCTTCATTTCAAGTTTATTAATTTTTTAAAAAAAATAATTGTGTATTTTTTGCGAAAAAATCATAAGGGGGAACCCTTACCAATTTTGAAATTACATTCCCAGACTTCGAATTGCCACAACTTTGCCAAATCTAAGCCGATTTTCAATATCGAAGCCATTTTGATCATAATTTGGCATCTAGTTTAATTCTTCATTTCAAGTTTATTAATTTTTAAAAAAAAATAATTGTGTATTTTTTGCGGAAAAATCATAAGGGGGAACCCTTACAAATTTTGAAATTACAATCCCAGACTTCGAATTGCCACAACTTTGCCAAATCTAAGCCGATTTTCAATATCGAAGCCATTTTGATCATAATTTGGCATCTAGTTTAATTCTACATCTCAAGTTTATTAATTTTTGCAAAAAAAATAATTGTGTATTTTTTGCGAAAAAATCATAAGAGGGAACCCTTACCAATTTTGAAATAACATTCCCAGACTTCGAATTGCCTCAACTTTGCCAAATCTAAGCCGATTTTCAATATCGAAGCCATTTTGATCATAATTTGGCATCTAGTTTAATTCTACATTTCAAGTTTATTAATTTTTTAAAAAAATAATTGTGTATTTTTTGCGGAAAAATCATAAGGGGGAACCCTTACCAATTTTGAAATTACATTCCCAGACTTCGAATTGCCACAACTTTGCCAAATCTAAGCCGATTTTCAATATCGAAGCCATTTTGATCATAATTTGGCATCTAGTTTAATTCTTCATTTCAAGTTTATTAATTTTTAAAAAAAAATAATTGTGTATTTTTTGCGGAAAAATCATAAGGGGGAACCCTTACAAATTTTGAAATTACAATCCCAGACTTCGAATTGCCACAACTTTGCCAAATCTAAGCCGATTTTCAATATCGAAGCCATTTTGATCATAATTTGGCATCTAGTTTAATTCTACATCTCAAGTTTATTAATTTTTGCAAAAAAAATAATTGTGTATTTTTTGCGAAAAAATCATAAGAGGGAACCCTTACCAATTTTGAAATAACATTCCCAGACTTCAAATTGCCTCAACTTTGCCAAATCTAAGCCGATTTTCAATATCGAAGCCATTTTGATCATAATTTGGCATCTAGTTTAATTCTACATTTCAAGTTTATTAATTTTTTAAAAAAAATAATTGTGTATTTTTTGCGAAAAAATCATAAGGGGGAACCCTTACCAATTTTGAAATTACATTCCCAGACTTCGAATTGCCACAACTTTGCCAAATCTAAGCCAATTTTCAATATCGAAGCCATTTTGATCATAATTTGGCATCTAGTTTAATCCTTCATCTCAAGTTTATACATTTTTTGGCATCTAGTTTAATTCTATATCTCAAGTTTATTAATTTTTGAAAAAAAAATTGTGTATTTTTTGCGAAAAAAGCATAAGGGGGAACCCTCACCAATTTTGAAATGCCATCCCCAGACTTCTAATTGCCGCAACTTTGCCAAATCTCAGCCAATTTTCAATATCGAAGCCATTTTGATCATAATTTGGCATCTAGTTTAATTCTTCATTTCAAGTTTATTAATTTTTAAAAAAAATAATTGTGTATTTTTTGCGAAAAAAATCATAAGGGGGAACCCTTACCAATTTTGAAATTACATTCCCAGACTTCGAATTGCCACAACTTTGCCAAATCTAAGCCGATTTTCAATATCGAAGCCATTTTGATCATAATTTGGCATCTAGTTTAATTCTTCATTTCAAGTTTATTAATTTTTAAAAAAAAATAATTGTGTATTTTTTGCGGAAAAATCATAAGGGGGAACCCTTACAAATTTTGAAATTACAATCCCAGACTTCGAATTGCCACAACTTTGCCAAATCTAAGCCGATTTTCAATATCGAAGCCATTTCGATCATAATTTGGCATCTAGTTTAATTCTACATCTCAAGTTTATTAATTTTTGCAAATAAATAATTGTGTATTTTTTGCGAAAAAATCATAAGGGGGAACCCTTACAAATTTTGAAATTACATTCCCAGACTTCGAATTGCCACAACTTTGCCAAATCTAAGCCGATTTTTAATATCGAAGCCATTCTGATCATAGTTTGGCATCTAGTTTAATTCTACATCTCAAGTTTATTAATTTTTTAAAAAAAATTGTGTATATTTTGCGAAAAAAGCATAAGGGGGAACCCTCACCAGTTTTGAAATGCCATCCCCAGACTTCGAATTGCCGCAACTTTGCCAAATCTCAGCCGATTTTCAATATCGAAGCCATTTTGATCATAATTTGGCATCTAGTTTAATTCTACATCTCAAGTTTATTAATTTTTGCAAAAAAATAATTGTGTATTTTTTGCGAAAAAATCATAAGGGGGAACCCTTACAAATTTTGAAATTACAATCCCAGACTTCGAATTGCCACAACTTTGCCAAATCTAAGCCGATTTTCAATATCGAAGCCATTTTGATCATAATTTGGCATCTAGTTTAATTCTTCATTTCAAGTTTATTAATTTTTAAAAAAAATAATTGTGTATTTTTTGCGAAAAAATCATAAGGGGGAACCCTTACCAATTTTGAAATTACATTCCCAGACTTCGAATTGCCACAACTTTGTCAAATCTAAACCGATTGTCAATATCGAAGCCGTTCTGATCATAATTTGGCATCTAGTTTAATTCTACATCTCAAGTTTATTAATTTTTGAAAAAAAAAATTGTTTATTTTTTTCGAAAAAAGCATAAGGGGGAACCCTCACCAATTTTGAAATGCCATCCCCAGACTTCTTATTGCAGCAACTTTGCCAAATCTCAGCCGATTTTCAATATCGAAGCCATTTTGATCATAATTTGGCATCTAGTTTAATTCTACATCTCAAGTTTATTAATTTTTTGCAAAAAAATAATTGTGTATTTTTTGCGAAAAAATCATAAGGGGGAACCCTTACCAATTTTGAAATTACATTCCCAGACTTCGAATTGCCACAACTTTGCCAAATCTAAGCCGATTTTCAATATCGAAGCCATTTCGATCATAATTTGGCATCTAGTTTAATTCTACATCTCAAGTTTATTAATTTTTGCAAATAAATAATTGTGTATTTTTTTTGCGAAAAAATCATAAGGGGGAACCCTCACAAATTTTGAAATTACATTCCCAGACTTCGAATTGCCACAACTTTGCCAAATCTAAGCCGATTTTTAATATCGAAGCCATTCTGATCATAATTTGGCATCTAGTTTAATTTCTACATCTCAAGTTTATTAATTTTTGGAAAAAATAATTGTGTATTTTTTGCGAAAAAAAGCATAAGGGGGAACCCTCACCAGTTTTGAAATGCCATCCCCAGACTTCGAATTGCCGCAACTTTGCCAAATCTCAGCCGATTTTCAATATCGAAGCCATTTTGATCATAATTTGGCATCTAGTTTAATTCTACATCTCAAGTTTATTAATTTTTGCAAAAAAATAATTGTGTATTTTTTGCGAAAAAATCATAAGGGGGAACCATTACAAATTTTGAAATTACAATCCCAGACTTCGAATTGCCACAACTTTGCCAAATCTAAGCCGATTTTCAATATCGAAGCCATTTTGATCATAATTTGGCATCTAGTTTAATTCTTCATTTCAAGTTTATTAATTTTTAAAAAAATAATTGTGTATTTTTTGCGAAAAAATCATAAGGGGGAACCCTTACCAATTTTGAAATTACATTCCCAGACTTCGAATTGCCACAACTTTGTCAAATCTAAGCCGATTGTTCAATATCGAAGCCATTCTGATCATAATTTGGCATCTAGTTTAATTCTACATCTCAAGTTTATTAATTTTTTGAAAAAAAAATTGTGTATTTTTTGCGAAAAAAGCATAAGGGGGAACCCTCACCAATTTTGAAATGCCATCCCCAGACTTCTTATTGCAGCAACTTTGCCAAATCTCAGCCGATTTTCAATATCGAAGCCATTTTGATCATAATTTGGCATCTAGTTTAATTCTACATCTCAAGTTTATTAATTTTTTGCAAAAAAATAATTGTGTATTTTTTGCGAAAAAATCATAAGGGGGAACCCTTACCAATTTTGAAATTACATTCCCAGACTTCGAATTGCCACAACTTTGCCAAATCTAAGCCGATTTTCAATATCGAAGCCATTTCGATCATAATTTGGCATCTAGTTTAATTCTACATCTCAAGTTTATTAATTTTTGCAAATAAATAATTGTGTATTTTTTGCGAAAAAATCATAAGGGGGAACCCTTACAAATTTTGAAATTACATTCCCAGACTTCGAATTGCCACAACTTTGCCAAATCTAAGCCGATTTTTAATATCGAAGCCATTCTGATCATATTTTGGCATCTAGTTTAATTCTACATCTCAAGTTTATTAATTTTTGAAAAAAAAATTGTGTATATTTTGCGAAAAAAGCATAAGGGGGAACCCTCACCAGTTTTGAAATGCCATCCCCAGACTTCGAATTGCCGCAACTTTGCCAAATCTCAGCCGATTTTCAATATCGAAGCCATTTTGATCATAATTTGGCATCTAGTTTAATTCTACATCTCAAGTTTATTAATTTTTGCAAAAAAATAATTGTGTATTTTTTGCGAAAAAATCATAAGGGGGAACCCTTACCAATTTTGAAATAACATTCCCAGACTTCGAATTGCCGCAACTTTGCCAAATCTAAGCCGATTTTCAATATCGAAGCCATTTTGATCATAATTTGGCATCTAGTTTAATTCTACATTTCAAGTTTATTAATTTTTTAAAAAAATAATTGTGTATTTTTTGCGAAAAAATCATAAGGGGGAACCCTTACCAATTTTGAAATTACATTCCCAGACTTCGAATTGCCACAACTTTGCCAAATCTAAGCCGATTTTCAATATCGAAGCCATTTTGATCATAATTTGGCATCTAGTTTAATCCTTCATCTCAAGTTTATACATTTTTGAAAAAAAAATATATTTTTTTTTGGCGAAAAAAGCATAAGGCGGAACCCTTACCAATTTTCAAATGACATTCCCAGACTTCGAATTGCCACAACTTTATCAAATATAAACCGATTGTCAATATCGAGGCCATTTTGATCATGATTTGGCATCTAGTTTAATTCTACATCTCAAGTTTATTAATTTTTGAAAAAAAAAATTGTGTATTTTTTGCGAAAAAAGCATAAGGGGGAACCCTCGCCAATTTTGAAATGCCATCCCCAGACTTCGAATTGCCGCAACTTTGCCAAATCTCAGCCGATTTTCAATATCGAAGCCATTTTGATCATAATTTGGCATCTAGTTTAATTCTACATCTCAAGTTTATTAATTTTTGCAAAAAAATAATTGTGTATTTTTTGCGAAAAAATCATAAGGGGGAACCCTTACCAATTTTGAAATTACACATCCCAGACTTCGAATTGCCACAACTTTGCCAAATCTAAGCCGATTTTCAATATCGAAGCCATTTTGATCATAATTTGGCATCTAGTTTAATTATACATCTCAAGTTTATTAATTCTTGCAAAAAAATAATTGTGTATTTTTTGCGAAAAAATCATAAGGGGGAACCCTTACCAATTTTGAAATAACATTCTCAGACTTCGAATTGCCGCAACTTTGCCAAATCTAAGCCGATTTTCAATATCGAAGCCATTTTGATCATAATTTGGCATCTAGTTTATTTCTACATTTCAAGTTTATTAATTTTTTAAAAAAAAAAATGGTGTATTTTTTGCGAAAAAATCATAAGGGGGAACCCTTACCAATTTTGAAATTACATTCCCAGACTTCGAATTGCCACAACTTTGCCAAATCTAAGCCGATTTTCAATATCGAAGCCATTTTGATCATAATTTGGCATCTAGTTTAATCCTTCATCTCAAGTTTATACATTTTTTGAAAAAAAATATATTTTTTTTAGCGAAAAAAGCATAAGGCGGAACCCTTACCAATTTTCAAATGACATTCCCAGACTTCGAATTGCCACAACTTTATCAAATATAAACCGATTGTCAATATCGAGGCCATTTTGATCATAATTTGGCATCTAGTTTAATTCTACATCTCAAGTTTATTAATTTTTGAAAAAAAAATTGTGTATTTTTTGCGAAAAAAGCATAAGGGGGAACCCTCACCAATTTTGAAATGCCATCCCCAGACTTCTAATTGCCACAACTTTGCCAAATCTCAGCCGATTTTCAATATCGAAGCCATTTTGATCATAATTTGGCATCTAGTTTAATTCTACATCTCAAGTTTATTGATTTTTGCAAAAAAATAATTGTGTATTTTTTGCGAAAAAATCATAAGGGGGAACCCTTACAAATTTTGAAATTACAATCCCAGACTTCGAATTGCCACAACTTTGCCAAATCTAAGCCGATTTTCAATATCGAAGCCATTTTGATCATAATTTGGCATCTAGTTTAATTCTTCATTTCAAGTTTATTAATTTTTAAAAAAAAATAATTGTGTATTTTTTGCGAAAAAATCATAAGGGGGAACCCTTACCAATTTTGAAATTACATTCCCAGACTTCGAATTGCCACAACTTTGCCAAATCTAAGCCGATTTTCAATATCGAAGCCATTTTGATCATAATTTGGCATCTAGTTTAATCCTACATCTCAAGTTTATACATTTTTGAAAAAAAAAATATTTTTTATTTGGCGAAAAAAGCATAAGGGGGAACCCTTACCAATTTTCAAATGACATTCCCAGACTTCGAATTGCCACAACTTTATCAAATCTAAACCGATTGTCAATATCGAGGCCATTTTGATCATAATTTGGCATCTAGTTTAATCCTATCATCTCAAGTTTATTACATTTTTGAAAAAAAATATGTTTTTTTTTTGCGAAAAAAGCATAAGGGGGAACCCTTACCAATTTTCAAATGACATCCCCAGACTTCTGAATTGCCACAACTTTGTCAAATCTAAGCCGATTTTCAATATCGAAGCCATTTTGATCATAATTTGGCATCTAGTTTAATTCTATATCTCAAGTTTATTAATTTTTGAAAAAACAATTGTGTATTTTTTGCGAAAAAATCATAAGGGGGAACCCTCACCAATTTTGAAATTGCCATCCCCAGACTTCGAATTGCCGCAACTTTGCCAAATCTCAGCCGATTTTCAATATCGAAGCCATTTTGATCATAATTTGGCATCTAGTTTAATTCTACATTTCAAGTTTATTAATTTTTGAAAAAATAATTGTGTATTTTTTGCGAAAAAATCATAAGGGGGAACCCTTACCAATTTTGAAATTACATTCCCAGACTTCGAATTGCCACAACTTTGCCAAATCTAAGCCGATTTTCAATATCGAAGCCATTTTGATCATAATTTGGCATCTAGTTTAATTCTACATCTCAAGTTTATTACATTTTTGAAAAAAAAATTGTGTATTTTTTGCGAAAAAAGCATAAGGGGGAACCCTCACCAATTTTGAAATGCCATCCCCAGACTTCTAATTGCCACAACTTTGCCAAATCTCAGCCGATTTTCAATATCGAAGCCATTTTGATCATAATTTGGCATCTAGTTTAATTCTACATCTCAAGTTTATTGATTTTTGCAAAAAAATAATTGTGTATTTTTGCGAAAAAATCATAAGGGGGAACCCTTACAAATTTTGAAATTACAATCCCAGACTTCGAATTGCCACAACTTTGCCAAATCTAAGCCGATTTTCAATATCGAAGCCATTTTGATCATAATTTGGCATCTAGTTTAATTCTACATCTCAAGTTTATTAATTTTTGAAAAAAAATAATTGTGTATTTTTTGCGAAAAAATCATAAGGGGGAACCCTTACCAATTTTGAAATTACATTCCCAGACTTCGAATTGCCACAACTTTGCCAAATCTAAGCCGATTTTCAATATCGAAGCCATTTTGATCATAATTTGGCATCTAGTTTAATCCTACATCTCAAGTTTATACATTTTTGAAAAAAAAAATATTTTTTATTTGGCGAAAAAAGCATAAGGGGGAACCCTTACCAATTTTCAAATGACATTCCCAGACTTCGAATTGCCACAACTTTATCAAATCTAAACCGATTGTCAATATCGAGGCCATTTTGATCATAATTTGGCATCTAGTTTAATTCTATATCTCAAGTTTATTAATTTTTGAAAAAAAAATTGTGTATTTTTTGCGAAAAAAGCATAAGGAGGAACCCTCACCAATTTTGAAATGCCATCCCCAGACTTCTAATTGCCGCAACTTTGCCAAATCTCAGCCGATTTTCAATATCGAAGCCATTTTGATCATAATTTGGCATCTAGTTTAATTCTTCATTTCAAGTTTATTAATTTTTAAAAAAAAATAATTGTGTATTTTTTGCGAAAAAATCATAAGGGGGAACCCTTACCAATTTTGAAATTACATTCCCAGACTTCGAATTGCCACAACTTTGCCAAATCTAAGCCGATTTTCAATATCGAAGCCATTTTGATCATAATTTGGCATCTAGTTTAATCCTACATCTCAAGTTTATACATTTTTGAAAAAAAAAATATTTTTTATTTGGCGAAAAAGCATAAGGGGGAACCCTTACCAATTTTCAAATGACATTCCCAGACTTCGAATTGCCACAACTTTATCAAATCTAAACCGATTGTCAATATCGAGGCCATTTTGATCATAATTTGGCATCTAGTTTAATTCTATATCTCAAGTTTATTAATTTTTGAAAAAAAAAATTGTGTATTTTTTGCGAAAAAAGCATAAGGGGGAACCCTCACCAATTTTGAAATGCCATCCCCAGACTTCGAATTGCCACAACTTTGCCAAATCTAAGCCGATTTTCAATATCGAAGCCATTTTGATCATAATTTGGCATCTAGTTTAATTCTACATCTCAAGTTTATTAATTTTTGCAAAAAAATAATTGTGTATTTTTTGCGAAAAAATCATAAGGGGGAACCCTTACCAATTTTGAAATTACATTCCCAGACTTCGAATTGCCACAACTTTGCCAAATCTAAGCCGATTTTCAATATCGAAGCCATTTTGATCATAATTTGGCATCTAGTTTAATCCTACATCTCAAGTTTATACATTTTTGAAAAAAAAATATTTTTTATTTGGCGAAAAAAGCATAAGGGGGAACCCTTACCAATTTTCAAATGACATTCCCAGACTTCGAATTGCCACAACTTTATCAAATCTAAACCGATTGTCAATATCGAGGCCATTTTGATCATAATTTGGCATCTAGTTTAATTCTATATCTCAAGTTTATTAATTTTTGAAAAAAAAATTGTGTATTTTTTGCGAAAAAAGCATAAGGAGGAACCCTCACCAATTTTGAAATGCCATCCCCAGACTTCTAATTGCCGCAACTTTGCCAAATCTCAGCCGATTTTCAATATCGAAGCCATTTTGATCATAATTTGGCATCTAGTTTAATTCTTCATTTCAAGTTTATTAATTTTTAAAAAAAAATAATTGTGTATTTTTTGCGAAAAAATCATAAGGGGGAACCCTTACCAATTTTGAAATTACATTCCCAGACTTCGAATTGCCACAACTTTGCCAAATCTAAGCCGATTTTCAATATCGAAGCCATTTTGATCATAATTTGGCATCTAGTTTAATCCTACATCTCAAGTTTATACATTTTTGAAAAAAAAAATATTTTTTATTTGGCGAAAAAAGCATAAGGGGGAACCCTTACCAATTTTCAAATGACATTCCCAGACTTCGAATTGCCACAACTTTATCAAATCTAAACCGATTGTCAATATCGAGGCCATTTTGATCATAATTTGGCATCTAGTTTAATTCTATATCTCAAGTTTATTAATTTTTGAAAAAAAAATTGTGTATTTTTTGCGAAAAAAGCATAAGGGGGAACCCTCACCAATTTTGAAATGCCATCCCCAGACTTCTAATTGCCGCAACTTTGCCAAATCTCAGCCGATTTTCAATATCGAAGCCATTTTGATCATAATTTGGCATCTAGTTTAATTCTTCATTTCAAGTTTATTAATTTTTAAAAAAAAATAATTGTGTAATTTTTGCGAAATAATCATAAGGGGGAACCCTTACCAATTTTGAAATTACATTCCCAGACTTCGAATTGCCACAACTTTGCCAAATCTAAGCCGATTTTCAATATCGAAGCCATTTTGATCATAATTTGGCATCTAGTTTAATCCTACATCTCAAGTTTATACATTTTTGAAAAAAAAAATATTTTTTATTTGGCGAAAAAAGCATAAGGGGGAACCCTTACCAATTTTCAAATGACATTCCCAGACTTCGAATTGCCACAACTTTATCAAATCTAAACCGATTGTCAATATCGAGGCCATTTTGATCATAATTTGGCATCTAGTTTAATTCTATATCTCAAGTTTATTAATTTTTGAAAAAAAAATTGTGTATTTTTTGCGAAAAAAGCATAAGGGGGAACCCTCACCAATTTTGAAATGCCATCCCCAGACTTCTAATTGCCGCAACTTTGCCAAATCTCAGCCGATTTTCAATATCGAAGCCATTTTGATCATAATTTGGCATCTAGTTTAATTCTTCATTTCAAGTTTATTAATTTTTGCAAA
Source organism: Drosophila maculinotata (assembly GCA_035045305.1). NCBI lineage: Eukaryota > Metazoa > Arthropoda > Insecta > Diptera > Drosophilidae > Drosophila > Drosophila maculinotata. The sequence goes on from JAWNPD010000277.1 coordinate 100,959, forward strand.
AAAATAATTGTGTATTTTTGCGAAAAAATCATAAGGGGGAACCCTTACCAATTTTGAAATTACATTCCCAGACTTCGAATTGCCACAACTTTGCCAAATCTAAGCCGATTTTCAATATCGAAGCCATTTTGATCATAATTTGGCATCTAGTTTAATCCTACATCTCAAGTTTATACATTTTTGAAAAAAAAAAATATTTTTTATTTGGCGAAAAAAGCATAAGGGGGAACCCTTACCAATTTTCAAATGACATTCCCAGACTTCGAATTGCCACAACTTTATCAAATCTAAACCGATTGTCAATATCGAGGCCATTTTGATCATAATTTGGCATCTAGTTTAATTCTATATCTCAAGTTTATTAATTTTTGAAAAAAAAATTGTGTATTTTTTGCGAAAAAAGCATAAGGAGGAACCCTCACCAATTTTGAAATGCCATCCCCAGACTTCTAATTGCCGCAACTTTGCCAAATCTCAGCCGATTTTCAATATCGAAGCCATTTTGATCATAATTTGGCATCTAGTTTAATTCTTCATTTCAAGTTTATTAATTTTTAAAAAAAAATAATTGTGTATTTTTTGCGAAAAAATCATAAGGGGGGAACCCTTACCAATTTTGAAATTACATTCCCAGACTTCGAATTGCCACAACTTTGCCAAATCTAAGCCGATTTTCAATATCGAAGCCATTTTGATCATAATTTGGCATCTAGTTTAATCCTACATCTCAAGTTTATACATTTTTGAAAAAAAAAAATATTTTTTATTTGGCGAAAAAAGCATAAGGGGGAACCCTTACCAATTTTCAAATGACATTCCCAGACTTCGAATTGCCACAACTTTATCAAATCTAAACCGATTGTCAATATCGAGGCCATTTTGATCATAATTTGGCATCTAGTTTAATTCTATATCTCAAGTTTATTAATTTTTGAAAAAAAAATTGTGTATTTTTTGCGAAAAAAGCATAAGGGGGAACCCTCACCAATTTTGAAATGCCATCCCCAGACTTCGAATTGCCGCAACTTTGCCAAATCTCAGCCGATTTTCAATATCGAAGCCATTTTGATCATAATTTGGCATCTAGTTTAATTCTTCATTTCAAGTTTATTAATTTTTAAAAAAAAATAATTGTGTAATTTTTGCGAAATAATCATAAGGGGGAACCCTTACCAATTTTGAAATTACATTCCCAGACTTCGAATTGCCGCAACTTTGCCAAATCTAAGCCGATTTTCAATATCGAAGCCATTTTGATCATAATTTGGCATCTAGTTTAATTCTACATCTCAAGTTTATACATTTTTGAAAAAAAAAAAATGTTTTTTTTTTGGCGAAAAAAGCATAAGGGGGAACCCTTACAAATTTTCAAATGACATTCCCAGACTTCGAATTGCCACAACTTTGTCAAATCTAAACCGATTGTCAATATCGAAGCCGTTCTGATCATAATTTGGCATCTAGTTTAATTCTATATCTCAAGTTTATTAATTTTTGAAAAAAAAATTGTGTATTTTTTGCGAAAAAAGCATAAGGGGGAACCCTCACCAATTTTGAAATTACAATCCCAGACTTCGAATTGCCACAACTTTGCCAAATCTAAGCCGATTTTCAATATCGAAGCCATTTTGATCATAATTTGGCATCTAGTTTAATTCTACATTTCAAGTTTATTAATTTTTTCAAAATAAAATAATTGTGTATTTTTTGCGAAAAAATCATAAGGGGGAACCCTTACCAATTTTGAAATTACATTCCCAGACTTCGAATTGCCACAACTTTGCCAAATCTAAGCCGATTTTCAATATCGAAGCCATTTTGATCATAATTTGGCATCTAGTTTAATCCTACATCTCAAGTTTATACATTTTTGAAAAAAAAAATATTTTTATTTGGCGAAAAAAGCATAAGGGGGAACCCTTACCAATTTTCAAATGACATTCCCAGACTTCGAATTGCCACAACTTTATCAAATCTAAACCGATTGTCAATATCGAGGCCATTTTGATCATAATTTGGCATCTAGTTTAATTCTATATCTCAAGTTTATTAATTTTTGAAAAAAAAATTGTGTATTTTTTGCGAAAAAAGCATAAGGGGGAACCCTCACCAATTTTGAAATGCCATCCCCAGACTTCTAATTGCCGCAACTTTGCCAAATCTCAGCCGATTTTCAATATCGAAGCCATTTTGATCATAATTTGGCATCTAGTTTAATTCTTCATTTCAAGTTTATTAATTTTAAAAAAAAAAATAATTGTGTATTTTTTGCGAAAAAATCATAAGGGGGAACCCTTACCAATTTTGAAATTACATTCCCAGACTTCGAATTGCCACAACTTTGCCAAATCTAAGCCGATTTTCAATATCGAAGCCATTTTGATCATAATTTGGCATCTAGTTTAATTCTTCATTTCAAGTTTATTAATTTTTAAAAAAAATAATTGTGTATTTTTTGCGAAAAAATCATAAGGGGGAACCCTTACAAATTTTGAAATTACAATCCAATTATTCCGACAACTTTGCAAATCCCATCCCAGACTTCGAATTGCCACAACTTTGTCAAATCTAAGCCGATTTTCAATATCGAAGCCATTTCGATCATAATTTGGCATCTAGTTTAATTCTACATCTCAAGTTTATTAATTTTTGCAAATAAATAATTGTGTATTTTTTGCGAAAAAATCATAAGGGGGAACCCTCACAAATTTTGAAATTACATTCCCAGACTTCGAATTGCCACAACTTTGCCAAATCTAAGCCGATTTTTAATATCGAAGCCATTCTGATCATAGTTTGGCATCTAGTTTAATTCTACATCTCAAGTTTATTAATTTTTGAAAAAAAATTGTGTATTTTTTGCGAAAAAAGCATAAGGGGGAACCTCACCAGTTTTGAAATACCATCCCCAGACTTCGAATTGCCGCAACTTTGCCAAATCTCAGCCGATTTTCAATATCGAAGCCATTTTGATCATAATTTGGCATCTAGTTTAATTCTACATCTCAAGTTTATTAATTCTTGCAAAAAAATAATTGTGTAATTTTTGCGAAAAAATCATAAGGGGAACCCTTACCAATTTTGAAATAACATTCCCAGACTTCGAATTGCCGCAACTTTGCCAAATCTAAGCCGATTTTCAATATCGAAGCCATTTTGATCATAATTTGGCATCTAGTTTAATTCTACATTTCAAGTTTATTAATTTTTTAAAAAAATAACTGTGTATTTTTTGCGAAAAAATCATAAGGGGGAACCCTTACCAATTTTGAAATTACATTCCCAGACTTCGAATTGCCACAACTTTGCCAAATCTAAGCCGATTTTCAATATCGAAGCCATTTTGATCATAATTTGGCATCTAGTTTAATTCTACATTTCAAGTTTATTAATTTTTTAAAAAAATAATTGTGTATTTTTTGCGAAAAAATCATAAGGGAGAACCCTCACCAGTTTTGAAATGCCATCCCCAGACTTCAAATTGCCGCAACTTTGCCCAATCTCAGCCGATTTTCAATATCGAAGCCATTTTGATCATAATTTGGCATCTAGTTTAATTCTTCATTTCAAGTTTATTAATTTTTTAAAAAAAAATAATTGTGTATTTTTTGCGAAAAAATCATAAGGGGGAACCCTTACCAATTTTGAAATAACATTCTCAGACTTCCGAATTGCCGCAACTTCCTTGCCAAATCTAAGCCGATTTTCAATATCGAAGCCATTTCGATCATAATTTGGCATCTAGTTTAATTCTACATCTCAAGTTTATTAATTTTTTGCAAATAAATAATTGTGTATTTTGCGAAAAAATCATAAGGGGGAACCCATACAAATTTTGAGAAATTACATTCCCAGACTTCGAATTGCCACAACTTTGCCAAATCTAAGCCGATTTTTTAATATCGAAG
>JAWNPD010000278.1:0-147287 GCA_035045305.1 Drosophila maculinotata
GTAGAATTAAACTAGATGCCAAATTATGATCAAAATTGCTTCGATATTGAAAATCGGCTGAGATTTGGCAAAGTTGCGGCAATTAGAAGTCTGGGGATGGCATTTCAAAATTGGTGAGGGTTCCCCCTTATGCTTTTTTCGCACAAAATACACAATTTTTTTTTCAAAAATTAATATACTTGATATGTAGAATTAAACTAGATGCCAAATTATGATCAGAACGGCTTCGATATTGACAATCGGTTTAGATTTGACAAAGTTGTGGCAATTCGAAGTCTGGGAATGTCATTTGAAAATTGTTAAGGGTTCCCCCTTATGCTTTTTTCGCCAAATAAAAAATATTTTTTTTTTCAAAAATGTATAAACTTGAGATGTAGGATTAAACTAGATGCCAAATTATGATCAAAATGGCTTCGATATTGAAAATCGGCTTAGATTTGGCAAAGTTGTGGCAATTCGAAGTCTGGGATTATAATTTCAAAATTTGTAAGCGTTCCCCCTTATGATTTTTTCGCAAAAAATACACAATTATTTTTTTTAAAAAATTAATAAACTTGAAATGTAGAATTAAACTAGATGCCAAATTATGATCAAAATGGCTTCGATATTGAAAATCGGCTTAGATTTGGCAAAGTTGTGGCAATTCGAAGTCTGGGGATGGCATTTCAAAATTGGTGAGGGTTCCCCCTTATGCTTTTTTCGCAAAAAATACACAATTTTTTTTTCAAAAATTAATAAACTTGAGATGTAGAATTAAACTAGATGCCAAATTATGATCAGAACGGCTTCGATATTGACAATCGGTTTAGATTTGACAAAGTTGTGGCAATTCGAAGTCTGGGAATGTCATTTGAAAATTGTTAAGGGTTCCCCCTTATGCTTTTTTCGCCAAATAAAAAATATTTTTTTTTTCAAAAATGTATAAACTTGAGATGTAGGATTAAACTAGATGCCAAATTATGATCAAAATGGCTTCGATATTGAAAATCGGCTTAGATTTGGCAAAGTTGTGGCAATTCGAAGTCTGGGAATGTAATTTCAAAATTGGTAAGGGTTCCCCCTTATGATTTTTTCGCAAAAAATACACAATTATTTTTTTTTAAAAATTAATAAACTTGAAATGAAGAATTAAACTAGATGCCAAATTATGATCAAAATGGCTTCGATATTGAAAATCGGCTTAGATTTGGCAAAGTTGTGGCAATACGAAGTCTGGGATTGTAATTTCAAAATTTGTAAGGGTTCCCCCTTATGATTTTTTCGCCAAATAAAAAATATTTTTTTTTTTCCAAAATTAATAAACTTGATATGTAGAATTAAACTAGATGCCAAATTATGATCAGAACGGCTTCGATATTGACAATCGGTTTAGATTTGACAAAGTTGTGGCAATTCGAAGTCTGGGAATGTCATTTGAAAATTGGTGAGGGTTCCCCCTTATGCTTTTTTCGCAAAAAATACACAATTTTTTTTTTCAAAAATAAATAAACTTGAGATGTAGAATTAAACTAGATGCCAAATTATGATCAAAATGGCTTCGATATTGACAATCGGTTTAGATTTGACAAAGTTGTGGCAATTCGAAGTCTGGGAATGTCATTTGAAAATTGGTAAGGGTTCCCCCTTATGCTTTTTTCGCCAAATAAAAAATATTTTTTTTTTCAAAAATGTATAAACTTGAGATGTAGGATTAAACTAGATGCCAAATTATGATCAAAATGGCTTCGATATTGAAAATCGGCTTAGATTTGGCAAAGTTGTGGCAATTCGAAGTCTGGGAATGTAATTTCAAAATTGGTAAGGGTTCCCCCTTATGATTTTTTCGCAAAAAATACACAATTATTTTTTTGCAAAAATTAATAAACTTGAGATGTAGAATTAAACTAGATGCCAAATTATGATCAAAATGGCTTCGATATTGAAAATCGGCTTAGATTTGGCAAAGTTGTGGCAATTCGAAGTCTGGGAATGTCATTTCAAAATTGGTAAGGGTTCCCCCTTATGATTTTTTCGCAAAAAATACACAATTATTTTTTTGCAAAAATTAATAAACTTGAGATGTAGAATTAAACTAGATGCCAAATTATGATCAGAATGGCTTCGATATTGACAATCGGTTTAGATTTGGCAAAGTTGTGGCAATTCGAAGTCTGGGAATGTCATTTGAAAATTGGTAAGGGTTCCCCCTTATGCTTTTTTCGCCAAAAAATACATATATTTTTTTTTCAAAAATGTATAAACTTGAGATGTAGGATTAAACTAGATGCCAAATTATGATCAAAATGGCTTCGATATTGAAAATCGGCTTAGATTTGGCAAAGTTGTGGCAATTCGAAGTCTGGGAATGTAATTTCAAAATTGGTAAGGGTTCCCCCTTATGATTTTTTCGCAAAAAATACACAATTATTTTTTTTCAAAAATTAATAAACTTGAGATGTAGAATTAAACTAGATGCCAAATTATGATCAAAATGGCTTCGATATTGAAAATCGGCTGAGATTTGGCAAAGTTGCGGCAATTCGAAGTCTGGGAATGTCATTTCAAAATTGGTGAGGGTTCCCCCTTATGCTTTTTTCGCAAAAAATACACAATTATTTTTTTCAAAAATCTAATAAACTTGAGATGTAGAATTAAACTAGATGCCAAATTATGATCAAAATGGCTTCGATATTGAAAATCGGCTTAGATTTGGCAAAGTTGTGGCAATTCGAAGTCTGGGAATGTCATTTCAAAATTGGTAAGGGTTCCCCCTTATGCTTTTTTCGCAAAAAATACACAATTTTTTTTTCAAAAATGTAATAAACTTGAGATGTAGAATTAAACTAGATGCCAAATTATGATCAAAATGGCTTCGATATTGAAAATCGGCTTAGATTTGGCAAAGTTGTGGCAATTCGAAGTCTGGGAATGTAATTTCAAAATTTGTAAGGGTTCCCCCTTATGATTTTTTCGCCAAATAAAAAATATTTTTTTTTTTCAAAAATGTATAAACTTGAGATGTAGGATTAAACTAGATGCCAAATTATGATCAAAATGATATTGAAAATCGGCTTAGATTTGGCAAAGTTGTGGCAATTCGAAGTCTGGGAATGTAATTTCAAAATTGGTAAGGGTTCCCCCTTATGATTTTTTCGCAAAAAATACACAATTATTTTTTTTAAAAATTAATAAACTTGAAATGAAGAATTAAACTAGATGCCAAATTATGATCAAAATGGCTTCGATATTGAAAATCGGCTTAGATTTGGCAAAGTTGTGGCAATTCGAAGTCTGGGATTGTAATTTCAAAATTTGTAAGGGTTCCCCCTTATGATTTTTTCGCAAAAATTACACAATTATTTTTTTGCAAAAATTAATAAACTTGAGATGTAGAATTAAACTAGATGCCAAATTATGATCAAAATGGCTTCGATATTGAAAATCGGCTGAGATTTGGCAAAGTTGCGGCAATTAGAAGTCTATGGATGGCATTTCAAAATTGGTGAGGGTTCCCCCTTATGCTTTTTTCGCAAAATATACACAATTTTTTTTTCAAAAATTAATAAACTTGAGATGAAGAATTAAACTAGATGCCAAACTATGATCAGAATGGCTTCGATATTAAAAATCGGCTTAGATTTGGCAAAGTTGTGGCAATTCGAAGTCTGGGAATGTAATTTCAAAATTTGTAAGGGTTCCCCCTTATGATTTTTTCGCAAAAAATACACAATTATTTTTTTTTTAAAATTAATAAACTTGAAATGAAAAATTAAACTAGATGCCAAATTATGATCAAAATGGCTTCGATATTGAAAATCGGCTTAGATTTGGCAAAGTTGTGGCAATTCGAAGTCTGGGAATGTAATTTCAAAATTGGTAAGGGTTCCCCCTTATGATTTTTTCGCAAAAAATACACAATTATTTTTTTTTAAAAATTAATAAACTTGAAATGAAGAATTAAACTAGATGCCAAATTATGATCAAAATGGCTTCGATATTGAAAATCGGCTTAGATTTGGCAAAGTTGTGGCAATACGAAGTCTGGGATTGTAATTTCAAAATTTGTAAGGGTTCCCCCTTATGATTTTTTCGCCAAATAAAAAATATTTTTTTTTTTCAAAAATTAATAAACTTGATATGTAGAATTAAACTAGATGCCAAATTATGATCAGAACGGCTTCGATATTGACAATCGGTTTAGATTTGACAAAGTTGTGGCAATTCGAAGTCTGGGAATGTCATTTGAAAATTGGTGAGGGTTCCCCCTTATGCTTTTTTCGCAAAAAATACACAATTTTTTTTTTCAAAAATTAATAAACTTGAGATGTAGAATTAAACTAGATGCCAAATTATGATCAGAACGGCTTCGATATTGACAATCGGTTTAGATTTGACAAAGTTGTGGCAATTCGAAGTCTGGGAATGTCATTTGAAAATTGTTAAGGGTTCCCCCTTATGCTTTTTTCGCCAAATAAAAAATATTTTTTTTTTTCAAAAATGTATAAACTTGACATGTAGGATTAAACTAGATGCCAAATTATGATTAAAATGGCTTCGATATTGAAAATCGGCTTAGATTTGGCAAAGTTGTGGCAATTCGAAGTCTGGGATTATAATTTCAAAATTTGTAAGGGTTCCCCCTTATGATTTTTTCGCAAAAAATACACAATTATTTTTTTGCAAAAATTAATAAACTTGAAATGAAGAATTAAACTAGATGCCAAATTATGATCAAAATGGCTTCGATATTGAAAATCGGCTTAGATTTGGCAAAGTTGTGGCAATTCGAAGTCTGGGAATGTAATTTCAAAATTGGTAAGGGTTCCCCCTTATGATTTTTTCGCAAAAAATACACAATTATTTTTTTTCAAAAATAAATAAACTTGAGATGTAGAATTAAACTAGATGCCAAATTATGATCAAAATGGCCTCGATATTGACAATCGGTTTATATTTGATAAAGTTGTGGCAATTCGAAGTCTGGGAATGTCATTTGAAAATTGGTAAGGGTTCCGCCTTATGCTTTTTTCGCCAAAAAAAAATATATTTTTTTTTCAAAAATGTATAAACTTGAGATGAAGGATTAAACTAGATGCCAAATTATGATCAAAATGGCTTCGATATTAAAAATCGGCTTAGATTTGGCAAAGTTCTGGCAATTCGAAGTCTGGGAATGTAATTTCAAAATTGGTAAGGGTTCCCCCTTATGATTTTTTCGCAAAAAATACACAATTATTTTTTGCAAGAATAAATAAACTTGAGATGTAGAATTAAACTAGATGCCAAATTATGATCAAAATGGCTTCGATATTGAAAATCGGCTGAGATTTGGCAAAGTTGCGGCAATTCGAAGTCTGGGAATGTTATTTCAAAATTGGTAAGGGTTCCCCCTTATGATTTTTTCGCAAAAAATACACAATTATTTTTTTGCAAGAACTAATAAACTTGAGATGTAGAATTAAACTAGATGCCAAACTATGATCAGAATGGCTTCGATATTAAAAATCGGCTTAGATTTGGCAAAGTTGTGGCAATTCGAAGTCTGGGAATGTAATTTCAAAATTTGTAAGGGTTCCCCCTTATGCTTTTTTCGCAAAAAATACACAATTTTTTTTTCAAAAATGTATAAACTTGAGATGTAGAATTAAACTAGATGCCAAATTATGATCAAAATGGCTTCGATATTGAAAATCGACTTAGATTTGGCAAAGTTGTGGCAATTCGAAGTCTGGGAATGTAATTTCAAAATTGGTGAGGGTTCCCCCTTATGATTTTTTCGCAAAAAATACACAATTATTTTTTTTTAAAAATTAATAAACTTGAAATGAAGAATTAAACTAGATGCCAAATTATGATCAAAATGGCTTCGATATTGAAAATCGGCTGAGATTTGGCAAAGTTGCGGCAATTAGAAGTCTGGGGATGGCATTTCAAAATTGGTGAGGGTTCCCCCTTATGCTTTTTTCGCAAAAAATACACAATTTTTTTTTCAAAAATGTATAAACTTGAGATGTAGAATTAAACTAGATGCCAAATTATGATCAAAATGGCTTCGATATTGAAAATCGGCTGAGATTTGGCAAAGTTGCGGCAATTAGAAGTCTGGGGATGGCATTTCAAAATTGGTGAGGGTTCCCCCTTATGCTTTTTTCGCAAAAAATACACAATTTTTTTTTCAAAAATTAATAAACTTGAGATATAGAATTAAACTGGATGCCAAATTATGATCAAAATGGCCTCGATATTGACAATCGGTTTAGATTTGATAAAGTTGTGGCAATTCGAAGTCTGGGAATGTCATTTGAAAATTGGTAAGGGTTCCCCCTTATGATTTTTTCGCCAAATAAAAAATATTTTTTTTTTTCAAAAATGTATAAACTTGAGATGTAGGATTAAACTAGATGCCAAATTATGATCAAAATGGCTTCGATATTGAAAATCGGCTTAGATTTGGCAAAGTTGTGGCAATTCGAAGTCTGGGAATGTAATTTCAAAATTGGTAAGGGTTCCCCCTTATGATTTTTTCGCAAAAAATACACAATTATTTTTTTTTAAAAATTAATAAACTTGAAATGAAGAATTAAACTAGATGCCAAATTATGATCAAAATGGCTTCGATATTGAAAATCGGCTTAGATTTGGCAAAGTTGTGGCAATTCGAAGTCTGGGATTGTAATTTCAAAATTTGTAAGGGTTCCCCCTTATGATTTTTTCGCAAAAATTACACAATTATTTTTTTGCAAAAATTAATAAACTTGAGATGTAGAATTAAACTAGATGCCAAATTATGATCAAAATGGCTTCGATATTGAAAATCGGCTGAGATTTGGCAAAGTTGCGGCAATTAGAAGTCTATGGATGGCATTTCAAAATTGGTGAGGGTTCCCCCTTATGCTTTTTTCGCAAAATATACACAATTTTTTTTTTCAAAAATTAATAAACTTGAGATGAAGAATTAAACTAGATGCCAAATTATGATCAAAATGGCTTCGATATTAAAAATCGGCTTAGATTTGGCAAAGTTGTGGCAATTCGAAGTCTGGGAATGTAATTTCAAAATTGGTAAGGGTTCCCCCTTATGATTTTTTCGCAAAAAATACACAATTATTTTTTTTAAAAATTAATAAACTTGAAATGAAAAATTAAACTAGATGCCAAATTATGATCAAAATGGCTTCGATATTGAAAATCGGCTGAGATTTGGCAAAGTTGCGGCAATTAGAAGTCTGGGGATGGCATTTCAAAATTGGTGAGGGTTCCCCCTTATGCTTTTTTCGCAAAAAATACACAATTTTTTTTTCAAAAATTAATAAACTTGAGATATAGAATTAAACTAGATGCCAAATTATGATCAAAATGGCCTCGATATTGACAATCGGTTTAGATTTGATAAAGTTGTGGCAATTCGAAGTCTGGGAATGTCATTTGAAAATTGGTAAGGGTTCCCCCTTATGCTTTTTTCGCCAAATAAAAAATATTTTTTTTTTCAAAAATGTATAAACTTGAGATGTAGGATTAAACTAGATGCCAAATTATGATCAAAATGGCTTCGATATTGAAAATCGGCTTAGATTTGGCAAAGTTGTGGCAATTCGAAGTCTGGGAATGTAATTTCAAAATTGGTAAGGGTTCCCCCTTATGATTTTTTCGCAAAAAATACACAATTATTTTTTTTTTAAAATTAATAAACTTGAAATGAAGAATTAAACTAGATGCCAAATTATGATCAAAATGGCTTCGATATTGAAAATCGGCTGAGATTTGGCAAAGTTGCGGCAATTAGAAGTCTGGGGATGGCATTTCAAAATTGGTAAGGGTTCCCCCTTATGCTTTTTTCGCAAAAAATACACAATTTTTTTTTTAAAAATTAATAAACTTGAGATGTAGAATTAAACTAGATGCCAAATTATGATCAGAACGGCTTCGATATTGACAATCGGCTTAGATTTGGCAAAGTTGTGGCAATTCGAAGTCTGGGGATGGCATTTCAAAATTGGTGAGGGTTCCCCCTTATGCTTTTTTCGCAAAAAATACACAATTTTTTTTTTCAAAAATTAATAAACTTGAGATGTAGAATTAAACTAGATGCCAAATTATGATCAGAACGGCTTCGATATTGACAATCGGTTTAGATTTGACAAAGTTGTGGCAATTCGAAGTCTGGGAATGTCATTTGAAAATTGTTAAGGGTTCCCCCTTATGCTTTTTTCGACAAATAAAAAATATTTTTTTTTTCAAAAATGTATAAACTTGAGATGTAGGATTAAACTAGATGCCAAATTATGATCAAAATGGCTTCGATATTGAAAATCGGCTTAGATTTGGCAAAGTTGTGGCAATTCGAAGTCTGGGAATGTAATTTCAAAATTGGTAAGGGTTCCCCCTTATGATTTTTTCGCAAAAAATACACAATTATTTTTTTTAAAAATTAATAAACTTGAAATGAAGAATTAAACTAGATGCCAAATTATGATCAAAATGGCTTCGATATTGAAAATCGGCTTAGATTTGGCAAAGTTGTGGCAATACGAAGTCTGGGATTGTAATTTCAAAATTTGTAAGGGTTCCCCCTTATGATTTTTTCGCAAAAAATACACAATTATTTTTTTGCAAAAATTAATAAACTTGAGATGCAGAATTAAACTAGATGCCAAATTATGATCAAAATGGCTTCGATATTGAAAATCGGCTGAGATTTGGCAAAGTTGCGGCAATTAGAAGTCTGGGGATGGCATTTCAAAATTGGTGAGGGTTCCCCCTTATGCTTTTTTCGAAAAAAATACACAATTTTTTTTTTCAAAAATAAATAAACTTGAGATGTAGAATTAAACTAGATGCCAAATTATGATCAAAATGGCCTCGATATTGACAATCGGTTTATATTTGATAAAGTTGTGGCAATTCGAAGTCTGGGAATGTCATTTGAAAATTGGTAAGGGTTCCGCCTTATGCTTTTTTCGCCAAAAAAAAAAATATTTTTTTTTCAAAAATGTATAAACTTGAGATGAAGGATTAAACTAGATGCCAAATTATGATCAAAATGGCTTTGATATTAAAAATCGGCTTAGATTTGGCAAAGTTCTGGCAATTCGAAGTCTGGGAATGTAATTTCAAAATTGGTAAGGGTTCCCCCTTATGATTTTTTCGCAAAAAATACACAATTATTTTTTTTAAAAAATTAATAAACTTGAAATGTAGAATTAAACTAGATGCCAAATTATGACCAAAATGGCTTCGATATTGAAAATCGGCTTAGATTTGGCAAAGTTGTGGCAATTCGAAGTCTGGGAATGTAATTTCAAAATTGGTAAGGGTTCCCCCTTATGATTTTTTCGCAAAAAATACACAATTATTTTTTTTTAAAAATTAATAAACTTGAAATGAAGAATTAAACTAGATGCCAAATTATGATCAAAATGGCTTCGATATTGAAAATCGGCTGAGATTTGGCAAAGTTGCGGCAATTAGAAGTCTGGGGATGGCATTTCAAAATTGGTGAGGGTTCCCCCTTATGCTTTTTTCGCAAAAAATACACAATTTTTTTTTTCAAAAATGTATAAACTTGAGATGTAGAATTAAACTAGATGCCAAATTATGATCAAAATGGCTTCGATATTGAAAATCGGCTGAGATTTGGCAAAGTTGCGGCAATTAGAAGTCTGGGGATGGCATTTCAAAATTGGTGAGGGTTCCCCCTTATGCTTTTTTCGCAAAAAATACACAATTTTTTTTTCAAAAATTAATAAACTTGAGATATAGAATTAAACTAGATGCCAAATTATGATCAAAATGGGCTCGATATTGACAATCGGTTTAGATTTGATAAAGTTGTGGCAATTCGAAGTCTGGGAATGTCATTTGAAAATTGGTAAGGGTTCCCCCTTATGATTTTTTCGCCAAATAAAAAATATTTTTTTTTTCAAAAATGTATAAACTTGAGATGTAGGATTAAACTAGATGCCAAATTATGATCAAAATGGCTTCGATATTGAAAATCGGCTTAGATTTGGCAAAGTTGTGGCAATTCGAAGTCTGGGAATGTAATTTCAAAATTGGTAAGGGTGCCCCTTATGATTTTTTCGCAAAAAATACACAATTATTTTTTTTAAAAAATTAATAAACTTGAAATGTAGAATTAAACTAGATGCCAAATTATGACCAAAATGGCTTCGATATTGAAAATCGGCTTAGATTTGGCAAAGTTGTGGCAATTCGAAGTCTGGGAATGTTATTTCAAAATTGGTAAGGCTTCCCCCTTATGATTTTTTCGCAAAAAATACACAATTATTTTTTTGCAAGAACTAATAAACTTGAGATGTAGAATTAAACTAGATGCCAAACTATGATCAGAATGGCTTCGATATTAAAAATCGGCTTTGATTTGGCAAAGTTGTGGCAATTCGAAGTCTGGGAATGTAATTTCAAAATTTGTAAGGGTTCCCCCTTATGATTTTTTCGCAAAAAATACACAATTATTTATTTGCAAAAATTAATAAACTTGAGATGTAGAATTAAATTAGATGCCAAATTATGATCGAAATGGCTTCGATATTGAAAATCGGCTTAGATTTGGCAAAGTTGTGGCAATTCGAAGTCTGGGATTGTAATTTCAAAATTTGTAAGGGTTCCCCCTTATGATTTTTTCGCAAAAAAAAAAAATTATTTTTTTTTTCAAAATTAATAAACTTGAAATGAAGAATTAAACTAGATGCCAAATTATGATCAAAATGGCTTCGATATTGAAAATCGGCTTAGATTTGGCAAAGTTGTGGCAATTCGAAGTCTGGGAATGTAATTTCAAAATTTGTAAGGGTTCCCCCTTATGATTTTTTCGCAAAAAAAAAAAATTATTTTTTTTTTCAAAATTAATAAACTTGAAATGAAGAATTAAACTAGATGCCAAATTATGATCAAAATGGCTTCGATATTGAAAATCGGCTTAGATTTGGCAAAGTTGTGGCAATTCGAAGTCTGGGAATGTTATTTCAAAATTGGTAAGGCTTCCCCCTTATGATTTTTTCGCAAAAAATACACAATTATTTTTTTGCAAGAACTAATAAACTTGAGATGTAGAATTAAACTAGATGCCAAATTATGATCAGAATGGCTTCGATATTAAAAATCGGCTTAGATTTGGCAAAGTTGTGGCAATTCGAAGTCTGGGAATGTTATTTCAAAATTGGTAAGGCTTCCCCCTTATGATTTTTTCGCAAAAAATACACAATTATTTTTTTGCAAGAACTAATAAACTTGAGATGTAGAATTAAACTAGATGCCAAACTATGATCAGAATGGCTTCGATATTAAAAATCGGCTTAGATTTGGCAAAGTTGTGGCAATTCGAAGTCTGGGAATGTAATTTCAAAATTTGTAAGGGTTCCCCCTTATGATTTTTTCGCAAAAAATACACAATTATTTATTTGCAAAAATTAATAAACTTGAGATGTAGAATTAAATTAGATGCCAAATTATGATCGAAATGGCTTCGATATTGAAAATCGGCTTAGATTTGGCAAAGTTGTGGCAATTCGAAGTCTGGGATTGTAATTTCAAAATTGGTAAGGGTTCCCCCTTATGATTTTTTCGCAAAAAAAACAAATTATTTTTTTTTCAAAAATTAATAAACTTGAAATGAAGAATTAAACTAGATGCCAAATTATGATCAAAATGGCTTCGATATTGAAAATCGGCTTAGATTTGGCAAAGTTGTGGCAATTCGAAGTCTGGGAATGTAATTTCAAAATTGGTAAGGGTTCCCCCTTATGATTTTTTCGCAAAAAATACACAATTATTTTTTTTTAAAAATTAATTAACTTGAAATGAAGAATTAAACTAGATGCCAAATTATGATCAAAATGGCTTCGATATTGAAAATCGGCTGAGATTTGGCAAAGTTGCGGCAATTAGAAGTCTGGGGATGGCATTTCAAAATTGGTGAGGGTTCCCCCTTATGCTTTTTTCGCAAAAAATACACAATTTTTTTTTCAAAAATGTATAAACTTGAGATGTAGAATTAAACTAGATGCCAAATTATGATCAAAATGGCTTCGATATTGAAAATCGGCTGAGATTTGGCAAAGTTGCGGCAATTCGAAGTCTGGGAATGTAATTTCAAAATTGGTAAGGGTTCCCCCTTATGATTTTTTCGCAAAAAATACACAATTATTTATTTGCAAAAATTAATAAACTTGAGATGTAGAATTAAATTAGATGCCAAATTATGATCAAAATGGCCTCGATATTGACAATCGGCTTAGATTTGATAAAGTTGTGGCAATTCGAAGTCTGGGATTGTAATTTCAAAATTTGTAAGGGTTCCCCCTTATGATTTTTTCGCAAAAAAAAAAAATTATTTTTTTTTTCAAAATTAATAAACTTGAAATGAAGAATTAAACTAGATGCCAAATTATGATCAAAATGGCTTCGATATTGAAAATCGGCTTAGATTTGGCAAAGTTGTGGCAATTCGAAGTCTGGGAATGTAATTTCAAAATTGGTAAGGGTTCCCCCTTATGATTTTTTCGCAAAAAATACACAATTATTTTTTTCAAAAATTAATAAACTTGAAATGAAGAATTAAACTAGATGCCAAATTATGATCAAAATGGCTTCGATATTGAAAATCGGCTTAGATTTGGCAAAGTTGTGGCAATTCGAAGTCTGGGATTGTAATTTCAAAATTTGTAAGGGTTCCCCCTTATGATTTTTTCGCAAAAAATACACAATTATTTTTTTGCAAAAATTAATAAACTTGAGATGTAGAATTAAACTAGATGCCAAATTATGATCAAAATGGCTTCGATATTGAAAATCGGCTGAGATTTGGCAAAGTTGTGGCAATTCGAAGTCTGGGAATGGCATTTCAAAATTGGTGAGGGTTCCCCCTTATGTTTTTTTCGCAAAAAATACACAATTATTTTTTTCAAAAATTAATAAACTTGAGATGAAGAATTAAACTAGATGCCAAATTATGATCAGAATGGCTTCGATATTGACAATCGGCTTAGATTTGGCAAAGTTGTGGCAATTCGAAGTCTGGGAATGTAATTTCAAAATTTGTAAGGGTTCCCCCTTATGATTTTTTCGCAAAAAATACACAATTATTTTTTTTTAAAAATTAATAAACTTGAAATGAAGAATTAAACTAGATGCCAAATTATGATCAAAATGGCTTCGATATTGAAAATCGGCTGAGATTTGGCAAAGTTGCGGCAATTCGAAGTCTGGGGATGGCATTTCAAAATTGGTGAGGGTTCCCCCTTATGCTTTTTTCGCAAAAAAATACAAAATTATTTTTTCAAAAATTAATAAACTTGAGATGTAGAATTAAACTAGATGCCAAATTATGATCAAAATGGCTTCGATATTGACAATCGGTTTAGATTTGGCAAAGTTGTGGCAATTCGAAGTCTGGGAATGTCATTTGAAAATTGGTAAGGGTTCCCCCTTATGCTTTTTTCGCAAAAAATACAAAATTATTTTTTTTTCAAAAATGTAATAAACTTGAGATGTAGAATTAAACTAGATGCCAAATTATGATCAAAATGGCTTCGATATTGAAAATCGGCTTAGATTTGGCAAAGTTGTGGCAATTCGAAGTCTGGGAATGTAATTTCAAAATTTGTAAGGGTTCCCCCTTATGATTTTTTCGCAAAAAATACACAATTATTTTTTTTTCAAAAATTAATAAACTTGAAATGAAGAATTAAACTAGATGCCAAATTATGATCAAAATGGCTTCGATATTGAAAATCGGCTTAGATTTGGCAAAGTTGTGGCAATTCGAAGTCTGGGAATGTAATTTCAAAATTGGTGAGGGTTCCCCCTTATGATTTTTTCGCAAAAAATACACAATTATTTTTTTCAAAAATTAATAAACTTGAGATGTAGAATTAAACTAGATGCCAAATTATGATCAAAATGGCTTCGATATTGAAAATCGGCTTAGATTTGGCAAAGTTGTGGCAATTCGAAGTCTGGGAATGTCATTTCAAAATTGGTAAGGGTTCCCCCTTATGCTTTTTTCGCCAAAAAATACACAATTATTTTTTTCAAAAATTAATAAACTTGAGATGTAGAATTAAACTAGATGCCAAATTATGATCAAAATGGCTTCGATATTGAAAATCGGCTTAGATTTGGCAAAGTTGTGGCAATTCGAAGTCTGGGAATGTCATTTCAAAATTGGTAAGGGTTCCCCCTTATGCTTTTTTCGCAAAAAATACACAATTATTTTTTTTCAAAAATTAATAAACTTGAGATGAAGAATTAAACTAGATGCCAAATTATGATCAGAAATGGCTTCGATATTGAAAATCGGCTTAGATTTGGCAAAGTTGTGGCAATTCGAAGTCTGGGAATGTAATTTCAAAATTTGTAAGGGTTCCCCCTTATGATTTTTTCGCAAAAAATACACAATTATTTTTTTTCAAAAATTAATAAACTTGAGATGTAAGAATTAAACTAGATGCCAAATTATGATCAAAATGGCTTCGATATTGAAAATCGGCTGAGATTTGGCAAAGTTGCGGCAATTCGAAGTCTGGGAGATGGCATTTCAAAATTGGTGAGGGTTCCCCCTTATGCTTTTTTCGCAAAATATACACAATTTTTTTTTCAAAAATTAATAAACTTGAGATGTAGAATTAAACTAGATGCCAAACTATGATCAGAATAGCTTCGATATTAAAAATCGGCTTAGATTTGGCAAAGTTGTGGCAATTCGAAGTCTGGGAATGTCATTTCAAAATTGGTAAGGGTTCCCCCTTATGCTTTTTTCGCCAAAAAATACACAATTTTTTTTTCAAAAATTAATAAACTTGAGATGAAGAATTAAACTAGATGCCAAATTATGATCAAAATGGCTTCGATATTGAAAATCAGCTTAGATTTGGCAAAGTTGTGGCAATTCGAAGTCTGGGAATGTCATTTCAAAATTGGTAAGGGTTCCCCCTTATGCTTTTTTCGCAAAATAATACACAATTTTTTTTTCAAAAATGTAATAAACTTGAGATGTAGAATTAAACTAGATGCCAAACTATGATCAGAATGGCTTCGATATTAAAAATCGGCTTAGATTTGGCAAAGTTGTGGCAATTCGAAGTCTGGGAATGTACATTTCAAAATTTGTAAGGGTTCCCCCTTATGATTTTTTCGCAAAAAATACACAATTATTTATTTGCAAAAATTAATAAACTTGAGATGTAGAATTAAACTAGATGCCAAATTATGATCAAAATGGCTTCGATATTGAAAATCGGCTGAGATTTGGCAAAGTTGCGGCAATTCGAAGTCTGGGGAATGGCATTTCAAAATTGGCGAGGGTTCCCCCTTATGCTTTTTTCGCAAAAAATACACAATTTTTTTTTCAAAAATTAATAAACTTGAGATGTAGAATTAAACTAGATGCCAAATTATGATCAGAATGGCTTCGATATTGACAATCGGTTTAGATTTGACAAAGTTGTGGCAATTCGAAGTCTGGGAATGTCATTTGAAAATTGGTAAGGGTTCCCCCTTATGCTTTTTTTCGCCAAAAAAAAAAAATTTTTTTTTTTCAAAAATGTATAATCTTGAGATGTAGAATTAAACTAGATGCCAAATTATGATCAAAATGGCTTCGATATTGAAAATCGGCTGAGATTTGGCAAAGTTGCGGCAATTAGAAGTCTGGGGATGGCATTTCAAAATTGGTGAGGGTTCCCCCTTATGCTTTTTTCGCAAAAAATACACAATTTTTTTTCAAAAATTAATAAACTTGAGATGTAGAATTAAACTAGATGCCAAATTATGATCAAAATGGCTTCGATATTGAAAATCGGCTGAGATTTGGCAAAGTTGCGGCAATTCGAAGTCTGGGGATGGCATTTCAAAACTGGTGAGGGTTCCCCCTTATGCTTTTTTCGCAAAATATACACAATTTTTTTTTCAAAAATTAATAAACTTGAGATGTAGAATTAAACTAGATGCCAAACTATGATCAGAATAGCTTCGATATTAAAAATCGGCTAAGATTTGGCAAAGTTGCGGCAATTCGAAGTCCGGGAATGTTATTTCAAAATTGGTAAGGGTTCCCCCTTATGATTTTTTCGCAAAAAATATACAATTATTTTTTTGCAAGAATTAATAAACTTGAGATGTTGAATTAAACTAGATGCCAAATTATGATCAAAATGGCTTCGATATTGAAAATCGGCTGAGATTTGGCAAAGTTGCGGTTATTCGAAGTCTGGGGATGGCATTTCAAAACTGGTGAGGGTTCCCCCTTATGCTTTTTTCGCAAAATATACACAATTTTTTTTTCAAAAATTTATAAACTTGAGATGTAGAATTAAACTAGATGCCAAACTATGATCAGAATGGCTTCGATATTAAAAATCGGCTTAGATTTGGCAAAGTTGTGGCAATTCGAAGTCTGGGAATGTAATTTCAAAATTTGTAAGGGTTCCCCCTTATGATTTTTTCGCAAAAAATACACAATTATTTATTTGCAAAAATTAATAAACTTGAGATGTAGAATTAAACTAGATGCCAAATTATTATCGAAATGGCTTCGATATTGAAAATCGGCTGAGATTTGGCAAAGTTGCGGCAATTAGAAGTCTGGGGATGGCATTTCAAAATTGGCGTGGGTTCCCCCCTTATGCTTTTTTCGCAAAAAATACACAATTTTTTTTTCAAAAATTAATAAACTTGAGATATAGAATTAAACTAGATGCCAAATTATGGTCAAAATGGCCTCGATATTGAAAATCGGCTTAGATTTGGCAAAGTTGTGGCAATTCGAAGTCTGGGATTGTAATTTCAAAATTTGTAAGGGTTCCCCCTTATGATTTTTTCGCAAAAAATACACAATTATTTTTTTTTAAAAATTAATAAACTTGAAATGAAGAATTAAACTAGATGCCAAATTATGATCAAAATGGCTTCGATATTGAAAATCGGCTGAGATTTGGCAAAGTTGTGGCAATTCGAAGTCTGGGAATGTAATTTCAAAATTGGTAAGGGTTCCCCCTTATGATTTTTTCGCAAAAAATACACAATTATTTTTTTTTAAAAATTAATAAACTTGAAATGAAGAATTAAACTAGATGCCAAATTATGATCAAAATGGCTTCGATATTGAAAATCGGCTGAGATTTGGCAAAGTTGCGGCAATTAGAAGTCTGGGGATGGCATTTCAAAATTGGTGAGGGTTCCCCCTTATGCTTTTTTCGCAAAAAATACACAATTTTTTTTTCAAAAAATTAATAAACTTGAGATATAGAATTAAACTAGATGCCAAATTATGATCAAAATGGCCTCGATATTGACAATCGGTTTAGATTTGATAAAGTTGTGGCAATTCGAAGTCTGGGAATGTCATTTGAAAATTGGTAAGGGTTCCCCCTTATGCTTTTTTCGCCAAATAAAAAATATTTTTTTTTTCAAAAATGTATAAACTTGAGATGTAGGATTAAACTAGATGCCAAATTATGATCAAAATGGCTTCGATATTGAAAATCGGCTGAGATTTGGCAAAGTTGCGGCAATTAGAAGTCTGGGGATGGCATTTCAAAATTGGTGAGGGTTCCCCCTTATGATTTTTTCGCAAAAAATACACAATTATTTTTTTTTAAAAATTAATAAACTTGAAATGAAGAATTAAACTAGATGCCAAATTATGATCAAAATGGCTTCGATATTGAAAATCGGCTTAGATTTGGCAAAGTTGTGGCAATTCGAAGTCTGGGATTGTAATTTCAAAATTTGTAAGGGTTCCCCCTTATGATTTTTTTCGCAAAAAATACACAATTATTTTTTTGCAAAAATTAATTAACTTGAGATGTAGAATTAAACTAGATGCCAAATTATGATCAAAATGGCTTCGATATTGAAAATCGGCTTAGATTTGGCAAAGTTGTGGCAATTCGAAGTCTGGGAATGTAATTTCAAAATTGGTAAGGGTTCCCCCTTATGATTTTTTCGCAAAAAATACACAATTATTTTTTTTAAAAAATTAATAAACTTGAAATGTAGAATTAAACTAGATGCCAAATTATGATCAAAATGGCTTCGATATTGAAAATCGGCTGAGATTTGGCAAAGTTGCGGCAATTCGAAGTCTGGGAATGTTATTTCAAAATTGGTAAGGGTTCCCCCTTATGATTTTTTTCGCAAAAAATACACAATTATTTTTTTGCAAGAATTAATAAACTTGAGATGTAGAATTAAACTAGATGCCAAATTATGATCAAAATGGCTTCGATATTGAAAATCGGCTGAGATTTGGCAAAGTTGCGGCAATTCGAAGTCTGGGGATGGCATTTCAAAACTGGTGAGGGTTCCCCCATATGCTTTTTTCGCAAAATATACACAAATTTTTTTTTCAAAAATTAATAAACTTGAGATGTAGAATTAAACTAGATGCCAAATTATGATCGAAATGGCTTCGATATTGAAAATCGGCTTAGATTTGGCAAAGTTGTGGCAATTCGAAGTCTGGGAATGTAATTTCAAAATTGGTAAGGGTTCCCCCTTATGCTTTTTTCGCCAAATAAAAAATATTTTTTTTTTTCAAAAATGTATAAACTTGAGATGTAGGGTTAAACTAGATGCCAAATTATGATCAAAATGGCTTCGATATTGAAAATCGGCTTAGATTTGGCAAAGTTGTGGCAATTCGAAGTCTGGGAATGTAATTTCAAAATTGGTAAGGGTTCCCCCTTATGATTTTTTCGCAAAAAATACACAATTATTTTTTTTAAAAAATTAATAAACTTGAAATGTAGAATTAAACTAGATGCCAAATTATGATCTCAATGGCTTCGATATTGAAAATCGGCTTAGATTTGGCAAAGTTGTGGCAATTCGAAGTCTGGGATTGTAATTTCAAAATTTGTAAGGGTTCCCCCTTATGATTTTTTCGCAAAAAATACACAAATATTTTTTTGCAAAAATTAATAAACTTGAGATGTAGAATTAAACTATATGCCAAATTATGATCAAAATGGCTTCGATATTGAAAATCGGCTGAGATTTGGCAAAGTTGCGGCAATTAGAAGTCTGAGGATGGCATTTCAAAATTGGTGAGGGTTCCCCCTTATGCTTTTTTCGCAAAATATACACAAATTTTTTTTTTCAAAAATTAATAAACTTGAGATGTAGAATTAAACTAGATGCCAAATTATGATCGAAATGGCTTCGATATTGAAAATCGGCTTAGATTTGGCAAAGTTGTGGCAATTCGAAGTCTGGGATTGTAATTTCAAAATTTGTAAAGGTTCCCCCTTATGATTTTTTCGCAAAAAATACACAATTATTTTTTTTTTAAAAATTAATAAACTTGAAATGAAGAATTTAACTAGATGCCAAATTATGATCAAAATGGCTTCGATATTGAAAATCGGCTTAGATTTGGCAAAGTTGTGGCAATTCGAAGTCTGGGAATGTAATTTCAAAATTGGTAAGGGTTCCCCCTTATGATTTTTTCGCAAAAAATACACAATTATTTTTTTTAAAAATTAATAAACTTGAAATGAAGAATTAAACTAGATGCCAAATTATGATCAAAATGGCTTCGATATTGAAAATCGGCTGAGATTTGGCAAAGTTGCGGCAATTAGAAGTCTGGGGATGGCATTTCAAAATTGGTAAGGGTTCCCCCTTATGCTTTTTTCGCAAAAAATACACAATTTTTTTTTCAAAAATTAATAAACTTGAGATATAGAATTAAACTAGATGCCAAATTATGATCAAAATGGCCTCGATATTGACAATCGGTTTAGATTTGATAAAGTTGTGGCAATTCGAAGTCTGGGAATGTCATTTGAAAATTGGTAAGGGTTCCCGCTTATGCTTTTTTCGCCAAATAAAAAATATTTTTTTTTTTTCAAAAATGTATAAACTTGAGATGTAGGGTTAAACTAGATGCCAAATTATGATCAAAATGGCTTCGATATTGAAAATCGGCTTAGATTTGGCAAAGTTGTGGCAATTCGAAGTCTTGGAATGTAATTTCAAAATTGGTAAGGGTTCCCCATTATGATTTTTTCGCAAAAAATACACAATTATTTTTTTGCAAAAATTAATAAACTTGAGATGTAGAATTAAACTATATGCCGAATTATGATCAAAATGGCTTCGATATTGAAAATCGGCTGAGATTTGGCAAAGTTGCGGCAATTAGAAGTCTGAGGATGGCATTTCAAAATTGGTGAGGGTTCCCCCTTATGCTTTTTTCGCAAAAAA
Source organism: Drosophila maculinotata (assembly GCA_035045305.1). Classification (NCBI taxonomy): domain Eukaryota; kingdom Metazoa; phylum Arthropoda; class Insecta; order Diptera; family Drosophilidae; genus Drosophila; species Drosophila maculinotata. The sequence goes on from JAWNPD010000278.1 coordinate 20,209, forward strand.
TACAAAATTTTTTTTTCAAAAATTAATAAACTTGAGATGTAGAATTAAACTAGATGCCAAATTATGATCAGAACGGCTTCGATATTGACAATCGGTTTAGATTTGACAAAGTTGTGGCAATTCGAAGTCTGGGAATGTCATTTGAAAATTGGTAAGGGTTCCCCCTTATGCTTTTTTCGCCAAAAAAAAAAACTTTTTTTTTTTCAAAAATGTATAAACTTGAGATGTAGAATTAAACTAGATGCCAAATTATGATCAAAATGGCTTCGATATTGAAAATCGGCTGAGATTTGGCAAAGTTGCGGCAATTAGAAGTCTGGGGATGGAATTTCAAAATTGGTGAGGGTTCCCCCTTATGCTTTTTTCGCAAAAAATACACAATTTTTTTTTTCAAAAATTAATAAACTTGAGATGTAGAATTAAACTAGATGCCAAATTATGATCAAAATGGCCTCGATATTGACAATCGGTTTAGATTTGATAAAGTTGTGGCAATTCGAAGTCTGTGAATGTCATTTGAAAATTTGTAAGGATTCCCCCTTATGCTTTTTTCGCCAAATAAAAAATATTTTTTTTTTTCAAAAATGTATAAACTTGAGATGTAGGATTAAACTAGATGCCAAATTATGATCAAAATGGCTTCGATATTGAAAATCGGCTTAGATTTGGCAAAGTTGTGGCAATTCGAAGTCTGGGAATGTAATTTCAAAATTGGTAAGGGTTCCCCCTTATGATTTTTTCGCAAAAAATACACAATTATTTTTTTTTTAAAAATTAATAAACTTGAAATGAAGAATTAAACTAGATGCCAAATTATGATCAAAATGGCTTCGATATTGAAAATCGGTTTATATTTGATAAAGTTGTGGCAATTCGAAGTCTGGGAATGTCATTTGAAAATTGGTAAGCGTTCCGCCTTATGCTTTTTTCGCCAAAAAAAAATATATTTTTTTTTCAAAAATGTATAAACTTGAGATGAAGGATTAAACTAGATGCCAAATTATGATCAAAATGGCTTCGATATTAAAAATCGGCTTAGATTTGGCAAAGTTGTGGCAATTCGAAGTCTGGGAATGTAATTTCAAAATTGGTAAGGGTTCCCCCTTATGATTTTTTTCGCAAAAAAAATACACAATTATTTTTTTTAAAAAATTAATAAACTTGAAATGTAGAATTAAACTAGATGCGAAATTATGATCACAATGGCTTCGATATTGAAAATCGGCTTAGATTTGGCAAAGTTGTGGCAATTCGAAGTCTGGGATTGTAATTTCAAAATTTGTAAGGGTTCCCCCTTATGATTTTTTCGCAAAAAATACACAAATATTTTTTTGCAAAAATTAATAAACTTGAGATGTAGAATTAAACTATATGCCAAATTATGATCAAAATGGCTTCGATATTGAAAATCGGCTGAGATTTGGCAAAGTTGCGGCAATTAGAAGTCTGAGGATGGCATTTCAAAATTGGTGAGGGTTCCCCCTTATGCTTTTTTTTCGCAAAATATACACAAATTTTTTTTTCAAAAATTAATAAACTTGAGATGTAGAATTAAACTAGATGCCAAATTATGATCGAAATGGCTTCGATATTGAAAATCGGCTTAGATTTGGCAAAGTTGTGGCAATTCGAAGTCTGGGATTGTAATTTCAAAATTTGTAAAGGTTCCCCCTTATGATTTTTTCGCAAAAAATACACAATTATTTTTTTAAAAATTAATAAACTTGAAATGAAGAATTTAACTAGATGCCAAATTATGATCAAAATGGCTTCGATATTGAAAATCGGCTTAGATTTGGCAAAGTTGTGGCAATTCGAAGTCTGGGAATGTAATTTCAAAATTGGTAAGGGTTCCCCCTTATGATTTTTTCGCAAAAAATACACAATTATTTTTTTTAAAAATTAATAAACTTGAAATGAAGAATTAAACTAGATGCCAAATTATGATCAAAATGGCTTCGATATTGAAAATCGGCTGAGATTTGGCAAAGTTGCGGCAATTAGAAGTCTGGGGATGGCATTTCAAAATTGGTGAGGGTTCCCCCTTATGCTTTTTTCGCAAAAAATACACAATTTTTTTTTCAAAAAATTAATAAACTTGAGATATAGAATTAAACTAGATGCCAAATTATGATCAAAATGGCCTCGATATTGACAATCGGTTTAGATTTGATAAAGTTGTGGCAATTCGAAGTCTGGGAATGTCATTTGAAAATTGGTAAGGGTTCCCGCTTATGCTTTTTTCGCCAAATAAAAAATATTTTTTTTTTCAAAAATGTATAAACTTGAGATGTAGGGTTAAACTAGATGCCAAATTATGATCAAAATGGCTTCGATATTGAAAATCGGCTTAGATTTGGCAAAGTTGTGGCAATTCGAAGACTTGGAATGTAATTTCAAAATTGGTAAGGGTTCCCCCTTATGATTTTTTCGCAAAAAATACACAATTATTTTTTTTCAAAAATTAATAAACTTGAAATGTAGAATTAAACTAGATGCCAAATTATGATCAAAATGGCTTCGATATTGAAAATCGGCTTAGATTTGGCAAAGTTGTGGCAATTCGAAGTCTGGGATTGTAATTTCAAAATTTGTAAGGGTTCCCCCTTATGATTTTTTCGCAAAAAATACACAATTATTTTTTTGCAAGGATTAATAAACTTGAGATGTAGAATTAAACTAGATGCCAAATTATGATCAAAATGGCTTCGATATTGAAAATCGGCTGAGATTTGGCAAAGTTGCGGCAATTCGAAGTCTGGGGATGGCATTTCAAAACTGGTGAGGGTTCCCCCTTATGCTTTTTTCGCAAAATATAAACAATTTTTTTTTCAAAAACTTGAGATGAAGTATAAAACTAGATGCCAAACTATGATCAGAATGGCTTCGATATTAAAAATCGGCTTAGATTTGGCAAAGTTGTGGCAATTCGAAGTCTGGGAATGTAATTTGAAAATTGGTAAGGGTTCCCCCTTATGATTTTTTCGCAAAAAATACACAATTATTTATTTGCAAAAATTAATAAACTTGAGATGTAGAATTAAACTAGATGCCAAATTATGATCAAAATGGCTTCGATATTGAAAATCGGCTTAGATTTGGCAAAGTTGTGGCAATTCGAAGTCTGGGATTGTAATTTCAAAATTTGTAAGGGTTCCCCCTTATGATTTTTTCGCAAAAAATACACAATTATTTTTTTTTTAAAAATTAATAAACTTGAAATGAAGAATTAAACTAGATGCCAAATTATGATCAAAATGGCTTCGATATTGAAAATCGGCTGAGATTTGGCAAAGTTGCGGCAATTAGAAGTCTGGGGATGGCATTTCAAAATTGGTGAGGGTTCCCCCTTATGATTTTTTCGCAAAAAATACACAATTATTTTTTTCAAAAATTAATAAACTTGAGATATAGAATTAAACTAGATGCCAAATTATGATCAAAATGGCCTTGATATTGACAATCGGTTTAGATTTGATAAAGTTGTGGCAATTCGAAGTCTGGGAATGTCATTTGAAAATTGGTAAGGGTTCCCCCTTATGCTTTTTTTCGCCAAATAAAAAATATTTTTTTTTTCAAAAATGTATAAATTTGAGATGTAGGATTAAACTAGATGCCAAATTATGATCAAAATGGCTTCGATATTGAAAATCGGCTTAGATTTGGCAAAGTTGTGGCAATTCGAAGTCTGGGAATGTAATTTCAAAATTGGTAAGGGTTCCCCCTTATGATTTTTTCGCAAAAAATACACAATTATTTTTTTTTAAAAAATTAATAAACTTGAAATGTAGAATTAAACTAGATGCCAAATTATGATCAAAATGGCTTCGATATTGAAAATCGGCTTAGATTTGGCAAAGTTGCGGCAATTCGAAGTCTGGGAATGTTATTTCGAAATTGGTAAGGGTTCCCCCTTATGATTTTTTCGCAAAAAATACACAATTATTTTTTTGCAAGGATTAATAAACTTGAGATGTAGAATTAAACTAGATGCCAAATTATGATCAAAATGGCTTCGATATTGAAAATCGGCTGAGATTTGGCAAAGTTGCGGCAATTCGAAGTCTGGGGATGGCATTTCAAAACTGGTGAGGGTTCCCCCTTATGCTTTTTTCGCAAAATATAAACAATTTTTTTTTTTTCAAACTTGAGATGAAGTATTAAACTAGATGCCAAACTATGATCAGAATGGCTTCGATATTAAAAATCGGCTTAGATTTGGCAAAGTTGTGGCAATTCGAAGTCTGGGAATGTAATTTGAAAATTGGTAAGGGTTCCCCCTTATGATTTTTTCGCAAAAAATACACAATTATTTATTTGCAAAAATTAATAAACTTGAGATGTAGAATTAAACTAGATGCCAAATTATGATCAAAATGGCTTCGATATTGAAAATCGGCTTAGATTTGGCAAAGTTGTGGCAATTCGAAGTCTGGGATTGTAATTTCAAAATTTGTAAGGGTTCCCCCTTATGATTTTTTCGCAAAAAATACACAATTTTTTTTTTTAAAAATTAATAAACTTGAAATGAAGAATTAAACTAGATGCCAAATTATGATCAAAATGGCTTCGATATTGAAAATCGGCTTAGATTTGGCAAAGTTGTGGCAATTCGAAGTCTGGGAATGTAATTTCAAAATTGGTAAGGGTTCCCCCTTATGAATTTTTCGCAAAAAATACACAATTATTTTTTTCAAAAATTAATAAACTTGAGATGAAGAATTAAACTAGATGCCAAATTATGATCAAAATGGCTTCGATATTGAAAATCGGCTGAGATTTGGCAAAGTTGCGGCAATTAGAAGTCTGGGGATGGCATTTCAAAATTGGTGAGGGTTCCCCCTTATGATTTTTTCGCAAAAAATACACAATTTTTTTTTCAAAAATTAATAAACTTGAGATATAGAATTAAACTAGATGCCAAATTATGATCAAAATGGCCTTGATATTGACAATCGGTTTAGATTTGATAAAGTTGTGGCAATTCGAAGTCTGGGAATGGCATTTCAAAATTGGTGAGGGCTCCCCCTTATGCTTTTTTCGCAAAAAATACACAATTTTTTTTTTCAAAAATTAATAAACTTGAGATGTAGAATTAAACTAGATGCCAAACTATGACCAGAATGGCTTCGATATTAAAAATCGGCTTAGATTTGGCAAAGTTGTGGCAATTCGAAGTCTGGGAATGTAATTTCAAAATTTGTAAGGGTTCCCCCTTATGATTTTTTCGCAAAAAATACACAATTATTTATTTGCAAAAATTAATAAACTTGAGATGTAGAATTAAACTAGATGCCAAATTATGATCAAAATGGCTTCGATATTGAAAATCGGCTGAGATTTGGCAAAGTTGTGGCAATTCGAAGTCTGGGGATGGCATTTCAAAACTGGTGAGGGTTCCCCCTTATGCTTTTTTCGCCAAAAAAAAAAAACATTTTTTTTTTCAAAAATGTATAAACTTGAGATGTAGAATTAAACAAGATGCCAAATTATGATCAAAATGGCTTCGATATTGAAAATCGGCTTAGATTTGGCAAAGTTGTGGCAATTCGAAGTCTGGGAATGTCATTTGAAAATTGGTAAGGGTTCCCCCTTATGCTTTTTTTCGCCAAAAAAATATATATTTTTTTTTCAAAAATGTATAAACTTGAGATGAAGGATTAAACTAGATGCCAAATTATGATCAAAATGGCTTCGATATTGAAAATCGGCTGAGATTTGGCAAAGTTTTGGCAATTCGAAGTCTGGGGATGGCATTTCAAAACTGATGAGGGTTCCCCCTTATGCTTTTTTCGCAAAATATACACAATTTTTTTCCAAAAATTAATAAAAATAAATTAAATTAATAAATTAAATTAATAAAAATGTAGAATTAAACTTGATGCCAAATTATGATCAGAATGGCTTCGATATTAAAAATCGGCTTAGATTTGGCAAAGTTGTGGCAATTCGAAGTCTGGGAATGTAATTTCACAATTTGTAAGGGTTCCCCCTTATGATTTTTTCGCAAAAAATACACAATTATTAATTTGCAAAAATTAATAAACTTGAGATGTAGAATTAAACTAGATGCCAAATTATGATCGAAATGGCTTCGATATTGAAAATCGGCTTAGATTTGGCAAAGTTGTGGCAATTCGAAGTTTGGGAATGTCATTTGAAAATTGGTTAGGGTTCCCCCTTATGCTTTTTTCGCCAAAAAAAAAAAACGTTTTTTTTTCAAAAATGTATAAACTTGAGATGTAGGATTAAACTAGATGCCAAATTATGATCAAAATCGCTTCGATATTAAAAATCGGCTTAGATTTGGCAAAGTTGTGGCAATACGAAGTCTGGGAATGTAATTTCAAAATTTGTAAGGGTTCCCCCTTATGATTTTCTCGCAAAAAATACACAATTATTTTTTCGCCAAAAATTAATAAACTTGAGATGTAGAATTAAACTAGATGTCAAATTATGATCAAAATAGCTTCGATATTGAAAATCGGCTGAGATTTGGCAAAGTTGCGGCAATTAGAAGTCTGGGGATGGCATTTCAAAATTGGTAAGGTTCCCCCTTATGCTTTTTTCGCAAAAAATACACAATTTTTTTTCAAAAATTAATAAACTTGAGGTGTAGAATTAAACTAGATGCCAAATTATGATCAAAATGGCTTCGATATTGAAAATCGGCTGAGATTTGGCAAAGTTGTGGCAATTCGAAGTCTGGGATTGTAATTTCAAAATTTGTAAGGGTTCCCCCTTATGATTTTTTCGCAAAAAATACACAATTATTTTTTTGCAAAAATTAATAAACTTGAGATGTAGAATTAAACTAGATGCCAAATTATGATCAGAACGGCTTCGATATTGACAATCGGTTTAGATTTGACAAAGTTGTGACAATACGAAGTCTGGGAATGTCATTTGAAAATTGGTTAGGGTTCCCCCTTATGCTTTTTTCGCCAAAAAAAAAACATTTTTTTTTTTCAAAAATGTATAAATTTAAGATGTAGAATTAAACTAGATGCCAAATTATGATCAAAATGGCTACGATATTGAAAATCGGCTGAGATTTGGCAAAGTTTTGGCAATTCGAAGTCTGGGGATGGCATTTCAAAACTGATGAGGGTTCCCCCTTATGCTTTTTTCGCAAAATATACACAATTTTTTTCCAAAAATTAATAAAAATAAATTAAATTAATAAATTAAATTAATAAAAATGTAGAATTAAACTTGATGCCAAATTATGATCAGAATGGCTTCGATATTAAAAATCGGCTTAGATTTGGCAAAGTTGTGGCAATTCGAAGTCTGGGAATGTAATTTCACAATTTGTAAGGGTTCCCCCTTATGATTTTTTCGCAAAAAATACACAATTATTTTTTTGCAAAAATTAATAAACTTGAGATGTAGAATTAAACTAGATGCCAAATTATGATCAAAATGGCTTCGATATTGAAAATCGGCTAAGATTTGACAAAGTTGTGGCAATTCGAAGTTTGGGAATGTCATTTGAAAATTGGTTAGGGTTCCCCCTTATGCTTTTTTCGCAAAAAATACACAATTTTTTTTCAAAAATTAATAAACTTGAGGTGTAGAATTAAACTAGATGCCAAATTATGATCAAAATGGCTTCGATATTGAAAATCGGCTTAGATTTGGCAAAGTTGTGGCAATTAGAAGTCTGGGGATGGCATTTGAAAATTGGTAAGGGTTCCCCCTTATGCTTTTTTCGCCAAAAAAAAAACATTTTTTTTTTTCAAAAATGTATAAACTTAAGATGTAGAATTAAACTAGTTGCCAAATTATGATCAAAATGGCTTCGATATTGAAAATGTAATTTGGCAAAGTTGCGGCAATTCGAAGTCTGGGGATGGCATTTCAAAATTAATGAGGGTTCCCCCTTATGCTTTTTTCGCAAAAAATACACAATTTTTTTTTCAAAAATTAATAAACTTGAGTTATAGAATTAAACTAGATGCCAAATTATGATCAGAACGGCTTCGATATTGACAATCGGTTTAGATTTGACAAAGTTGTGGCAATACGAAGTCTGGGAATGTCATTTGAAAATTGGTTAGGGTTCCCCCTTATGCTTTTTTCGCCAAAAAAAACACATTTTTTTTTTCAAAAATGTATAAACTTAAGATGTAGAATTAAACTAGTTGCCAAATTATGATCAAAATGGCCTCGATATTGAAAATCGGCTGAGATTTGGCAAAGTTGCGGCAATTAGAAGTCTGGGGATGGCATTTGAAAATTGGTAAGGGTTCCCCCTTATGCTTTTTTCGCAAAAAAAAAAATATTTTTTTTTTTAAAAAATGTATAAACTTAAGATGTAGAATTCAACTAGATGCCAAATTATGATCAAAATGGCTTCGATATTGAAAATCGGCTGAGATTTGGCAAAGTTGCGGCAATTAGAAGTCTGGGGATGGCATTTCAAAATTGGTGAGGGTTCCCCCTTATGCTTTTTTCGCAAAATATACACAATTTTTTTTTCAAAAATTAATAAACTTGAGATGAAGAATTAAACTAGATGCCAAACTATGATCAGAATAGCTTCGATATTAAAAATCGGCTTAGATTTGGCAAAGTTTTGGCAATTCGAAGTCTGGGAATGTCATTTGAAAATTGGTAAGGGTTCCGCCTTATGCTTTTTTCGCCAAAAAAAAATATATTTTTTTTTCAAAAATGTATAAACTTGAGATGAAGGATTAAACTAGATGCCAAATTATGATCAAAATGGCTTCGATATTGAAAATCAGCTTAGATTTGGCAAAGTTGTGGCAATTCGAAGTCTGGGAATGTAATTTCAAAATTGGTAAGGGTTCCCCCTTATGCTTTTTTCGCAAAATATACACAATTTTTTTTTCAAAAATGTATAAACTTGAGATGTAGAATTAAACTAGATGCCAAACTATGATCAGAATGGCTTCGATATTAAAAATCGGCTTAGATTTGGCAAAGTTGTGGCAATTCGAAGTCTGGGAATGTAATTTCAAAATTTGTAAGGGTTCCCCCTTATGATTTTTTCGCAAAAAATACACAATTATTTATTTGCAAAAATTAATAAACTTGAGATGTAGAATTAAACTAGATGCCAAATTATGATCGAAATGGCTTCGATATTGAAAATCGGCTGAGATTTGGCAAAGTTGCGGCAATTAGAAGTCTGGGGAAGGCATTTCAAAATTGGCGAGGGTTCCCCCTTATGCTTTTTTCGCAAAAAATACACAATTTTTTTTTTTAAAAATTAATAAACTTGAGATGTAGAATTAAACAAGATGCCAAATTATGATCAGAACGGCTTCGATATTGACAATCGGTTTAGATTTGACAAAGTTGTGGCAATTCGAAGTCTGGGAATGTCATTTGAAAATTGGTAAGGGTTCCCCCTTATGCTTTTTTCGCCAAAAAAAAAAACATTTTTTTTTTTCAAAAATGTATAATTTTGAGATGTAGAATTAAACTAGATGCCAAATTATGATCAAAATGGCTTCGATATTGAAAATCGGCTGAGATTTGGCAAAGTTGCGGCAATTAGAAGTCTGGGGATGGCATTTCAAAATTGGTGAGGGTTCCCCCTTATGCTTTTTTCGCAAAAAATACACAATTTTTTTTTCAAAAATTAATAAACTTGAAATGTAGAATTAAACTAGATGCCAAATTATGATCAAAATGGCTTCGATATTGAAAATCGGCTGAGATTTGGCAAAGTTGCGGCAATTCGAAGTCTGGGGATGGCATTTCAAAACTGGTGAGGGTTCCCCCTTATGCTTTTTTCGCAAAATATACACAATTTTTTTTTCAAAAATTAATAAACTTGAGATGTAGAATTAAACTAGATGCCAAACTATGATCAGAATAGCTTCGATATTAAAAATCGGCTAAGATTTGGCAAAGTTGCGGCAATTCGAAGTCCGGGAATGTTATTTCAAAATTGGTAAGGGTTCCCCCTTATGATTTTTTCGCAAAAAATATACAATTATTTTTTTGCAAGAATTAATAAACTTGAGATGTTGAATTAAACTAGATGCCAAATTATGATCAAAATGGCTTCGATATTGAAAATCGGCTGAGATTTGGCAAAGTTGCGGTTATTCGAAGTCTGGGGATGGCATTTCAAAACTGGTGAGGGTTCCCCCTTATGCTTTTTTCGCAAAATATACACAATTTTTTTTTCAAAAATTTATAAACTTGAGATGTAGAATTAAACTAGATGCCAAACTATGATCAGAATGGCTTCGATATTAAAAATCGGCTTAGATTTGGCAAAGTTGTGGCAATTCGAAGTCTGGGAATGTAATTTCAAAATTTGTAAGGGTTCCCCCTTATGATTTTTTCGCAAAAAATACACAATTATTTATTTGCAAAAATTAATAAACTTGAGATGTAGAATTAAACTAGATGCCAAATTATTATCGAAATGGCTTCGATATTGAAAATCGGCTGAGATTTGGCAAAGTTGCGGCAATTAGAAGTCTGGGGATGGCATTTCAAAATTGGCGTGGGTTCCCCCTTATGCTTTTTTCGCAAAAAATACACAATTTTTTTTTCAAAAATTAATAAACTTGAGATATAGAATTAAACTAGATGCCAAATTATGGTCAAAATGGCCTCGATATTGAAAATCGGCTTAGATTTGGCAAAGTTGTGGCAATTCGAAGTCTGGGATTGTAATTTCAAAATTTGTAAGGGTTCCCCCTTATGATTTTTTCGCAAAAAATACACAATTATTTTTTTTTAAAAATTAATAAACTTGAAATGAAGAATTAAACTAGATGCCAAATTATGATCAAAATGGCTTCGATATTGAAAATCGGCTTAGATTTGGCAAAGTTGTGGCAATTCGAAGTCTGGGAATGTAATTTCAAAATTGGTAAGGGTTCCCCCTTATGATTTTTTCGCAAAAAATACACAATTATTTTTTTTTAAAAATTAATAAACTTGAAATGAAGAATTAAACTAGATGCCAAATTATGATCAAAATGGCTTCGATATTGAAAATCGGCTGAGATTTGGCAAAGTTGCGGCAATTAGAAGTCTGGGGATGGCATTTCAAAATTGGTGAGGGTTCCCCCTTATGCTTTTTTCGCAAAAAATACACAATTTTTTTTTCAAAAATTAATAAACTTGAGATATAGAATTAAACTAGATGCCAAATTATGATCAAAATGGCCTCGATATTGACAATCGGTTTAGATTTGATAAAGTTGTGGCAATTCGAAGTCTGGGAATGTCATTTGAAAATTGGTAAGGGTTCCCCCTTATGCTTTTTTCGCCAAATAAAAAATATTTTTTTTTTCAAAAATGTATAAACTTGAGATGTAGGATTAAACTAGATGCCAAATTATGATCAAAATGGCTTCGATATTGAAAATCGGCTGAGATTTGGCAAAGTTGCGGCAATTAGAAGTCTGGGGATGGCATTTCAAAATTGGTGAGGGTTCCCCCTTATGATTTTTTCGCAAAAAATACACAATTATTTTTTTTTAAAAATTAATAAACTTGAAATGAAGAATTAAACTAGATGCCAAATTATGATCAAAATGGCTTCGATATTGAAAATCGGCTTAGATTTGGCAAAGTTGTGGCAATTCGAAGTCTGGGATTGTAATTTCAAAATTTGTAAGGGTTCCCCCTTATGATTTTTTCGCAAAAAATACACAATTATTTTTTTGCAAAAATTAATTAACTTGAGATGTAGAATTAAACTAGATGCCAAATTATGATCAAAATGGCTTCGATATTGAAAATCGGCTTAGATTTGGCAAAGTTGTGGCAATTCGAAGTCTGGGAATGTAATTTCAAAATTGGTAAGGGTTCCCCCTTATGATTTTTTCGCAAAAAATACACAATTATTTTTTTTAAAAAATTAATAAACTTGAAATGTAGAATTAAACTAGATGCCAAATTATGATCAAAATGGCTTCGATATTGAAAATCGGCTGAGATTTGGCAAAGTTGCGGCAATTCGAAGTCTGGGAATGTTATTTCAAAATTGGTAAGGGTTCCCCCTTATGATTTTTTCGCAAAAAATACACAATTATTTTTTTGCAAGAATTAATAAACTTGAGATGTAGAATTAAACTAGATGCCAAATTATGATCAAAATGGCTTCGATATTGAAAATCGGCTGAGATTTGGCAAAGTTGCGGCAATTCGAAGTCTGGGGATGGCATTTCAAAACTGGTGAGGGTTCCCCCATATGCTTTTTTCGCAAAATATACACAAATTTTTTTTCAAAAATTAATAAACTTGAGATGTAGAATTAAACTAGATGCCAAATTATGATCGAAATGGCTTCGATATTGAAAATCGGCTTAGATTTGGCAAAGTTGTGGCAATTCGAAGTCTGGGAATGTAATTTCAAAATTGGTAAGGGTTCCCCCTTATGCTTTTTTCGCCAAATAAAAAATATTTTTTTTTTTCAAAAATGTATAAACTTGAGATGTAGGGTTAAACTAGATGCCAAATTATGATCAAAATGGCTTCGATATTGAAAATCGGCTTAGATTTGGCAAAGTTGTGGCAATTCGAAGTCTGGGAATGTAATTTCAAAATTGGTAAGGGTTCCCCCTTATGATTTTTTTCGCAAAAAATACACAATTATTTTTTTTAAAAAATTAATAAACTTGAAATGTAGAATTAAACTAGATGCCAAATTATGATCTCAATGGCTTCGATATTGAAAATCGGCTTAGATTTGGCAAAGTTGTGGCAATTCGAAGTCTGGGATTGTAATTTCAAAATTTGTAAGGGTTCCCCCTTATGATTTTTTCGCAAAAAATACACAAATATTTTTTTGCAAAAATTAATAAACTTGAGATGTAGAATTAAACTATATGCCAAATTATGATCAAAATGGCTTCGATATTGAAAATCGGCTGAGATTTGGCAAAGTTGCGGCAATTAGAAGTCTGAGGATGGCATTTCAAAATTGGTGAGGGTTCCCCCTTATGCTTTTTTCGCAAAATATACACAAATTTTTTTTCAAAAATTAATAAACTTGAGATGTAGAATTAAACTAGATGCCAAATTATGATCGAAATGGCTTCGATATTGAAAATCGGCTTAGATTTGGCAAAGTTGTGGCAATTCGAAGTCTGGGATTGTAATTTCAAAATTTGTAAAGGTTCCCCCTTATGATTTTTTCGCAAAAAATACACAATTATTTTTTTTTAAAAATTAATAAACTTGAAATGAAGAATTTAACTAGATGCCAAATTATGATCAAAATGGCTTCGATATTGAAAATCGGCTTAGATTTGGCAAAGTTGTGGCAATTCGAAGTCTGGGAATGTAATTTCAAAATTGGTAAGGGTTCCCCCTTATGATTTTTTCGCAAAAAATACACAATTATTTTTTTTTAAAAATTAATAAACTTGAAATGAAGAATTAAACTAGATGCCAAATTATGATCAAAATGGCTTCGATATTGAAAATCGGCTGAGATTTGGCAAAGTTGCGGCAATTAGAAGTCTGGGGATGGCATTTCAAAATTGGTAAGGGTTCCCCCTTATGCTTTTTTCGCAAAAAATACACAATTTTTTTTTCAAAAATTAATAAACTTGAGATATAGAATTAAACTAGATGCCAAATTATGATCAAAATGGCCTCGATATTGACAATCGGTTTAGATTTGATAAAGTTGTGGCAATTCGAAGTCTGGGAATGTCATTTGAAAATTGGTAAGGGTTCCCGCTTATGCTTTTTTCGCCAAATAAAAAATATTTTTTTTTTTCAAAAATGTATAAACTTGAGATGTAGGGTTAAACTAGATGCCAAATTATGATCAAAATGGCTTCGATATTGAAAATCGGCTAAGATTTGGCAAAGTTGTGGCAATTCGAAGTCTTGGAATGTAATTTCAAAATTGGTAAGGGTTCCCCATTATGATTTTTTCGCAAAAAATACACAATTATTTTTTTGCAAAAATTAATAAACTTGAGATGTAGAATTAAACTATATGCCGAATTATGATCAAAATGGCTTCGATATTGAAAATCGGCTGAGATTTGGCAAAGTTGCGGCAATTAGAAGTCTGAGGATGGCATTTCAAAATTGGTGAGGGTTCCCCCTTATGCTTTTTTCGCAAAAAATACAAAATTTTTTTTTCAAAAATTAATAAACTTGAGATGTAGAATTAAACTAGATGCCAAATTATGATCAGAACGGCTTCGATATTGACAATCGGTTTAGATTTGACAAAGTTGTGGCAATTCGAAGTCTGGGAATGTCATTTGAAAATTGGTAAGGGTTCCCCCTTATGCTTTTTTCGCCAAAAAAAAAAACTTTTTTTTTTTCAAAAATGTATAAACTTGAGATGTAGAATTAAACTAGATGCCAAATTATGATCAAAATGGCTTCGATATTGAAAATCGGCTGAGATTTGGCAAAGTTGCGGCAATTAGAAGTCTGGGGATGGAATTTCAAAATTGGTGAGGGTTCCCCCTTATGCTTTTTTCGCAAAAAATACACAATTTTTTTTTCAAAAATTAATAAACTTGAGATATAGAATTAAACTAGATGCCAAATTATGATCAAAATGGCCTCGATATTGACAATCGGTTTAGATTTGATAAAGTTGTGGCAATTCGAAGTCTGTGAATGTCATTTGAAAATTTGTAAGGATTCCCCCTTATGCTTTTTTCGCCAAATAAAAAATATTTTTTTTTTCAAAAATGTATAAACTTGAGATGTAGGATTAAACTAGATGCCAAATTATGATCAAAATGGCTTCGATATTGAAAATCGGCTTAGATTTGGCAAAGTTGTGGCAATTCGAAGTCTGGGAATGTAATTTCAAAATTGGTAAGGGTTCCCCCTTATGATTTTTTCGCAAAAAATACACAATTATTTTTTTTTAAAAATTAATAAACTTGAAATGAAGAATTAAACTAGATGCCAAATTATGATCAAAATGGCTTCGATATTGAAAATCGGTTTATATTTGATAAAGTTGTGGCAATTCGAAGTCTGGGAATGTCATTTGAAAATTGGTAAGCGTTCCGCCTTATGCTTTTTTCGCCAAAAAAAAATATATTTTTTTTTCAAAAATGTATAAACTTGAGATGAAGGATTAAACTAGATGCCAAATTATGATCAAAATGGCTTCGATATTAAAAATCGGCTTAGATTTGGCAAAGTTGTGGCAATTCGAAGTCTGGGAATGTAATTTCAAAATTGGTAAGGGTTCCCCCTTATGATTTTTTCGCAAAAAATACACAATTATTTTTTTTAAAAAATTAATAAACTTGAAATGTAGAATTAAACTAGATGCGAAATTATGATCACAATGGCTTCGATATTGAAAATCGGCTTAGATTTGGCAAAGTTGTGGCAATTCGAAGTCTGGGATTGTAATTTCAAAATTTGTAAGGGTTCCCCCTTATGATTTTTTCGCAAAAAATACACAAATATTTTTTTGCAAAAATTAATAAACTTGAGATGTAGAATTAAACTATATGCCAAATTATGATCAAAATGGCTTCGATATTGAAAATCGGCTGAGATTTGGCAAAGTTGCGGCAATTAGAAGTCTGAGGATGGCATTTCAAAATTGGTGAGGGTTCCCCCTTATGCTTTTTTCGCAAAATATACACAAATTTTTTTTCAAAAATTAATAAACTTGAGATGTAGAATTAAACTAGATGCCAAATTATGATCGAAATGGCTTCGATATTGAAAATCGGCTTAGATTTGGCAAAGTTGTGGCAATTCGAAGTCTGGGATTGTAATTTCAAAATTTGTAAAGGTTCCCCCTTATGATTTTTTCGCAAAAAATACACAATTATTTTTTTTTAAAAATTAATAAACTTGAAATGAAGAATTTAACTAGATGCCAAATTATGATCAAAATGGCTTCGATATTGAAAATCGGCTTAGATTTGGCAAAGTTGTGGCAATTCGAAGTCTGGGAATGTAATTTCAAAATTGGTAAGGGTTCCCCCTTATGATTTTTTTCGCAAAAAATACACAATTATTTTTTTTTAAAAATTAATAAACTTGAAATGAAGAATTAAACTAGATGCCAAATTATGATCAAAATGGCTTCGATATTGAAAATCGGCTGAGATTTGGCAAAGTTGCGGCAATTAGAAGTCTGGGGATGGCATTTCAAAATTGGTGAGGGTTCCCCCTTATGCTTTTTTCGCAAAAAATACACAATTTTTTTTTCAAAAATTAATAAACTTGAGATATAGAATTAAACTAGATGCCAAATTATGATCAAAATGGCCTCGATATTGACAATCGGTTTAGATTTGATAAAGTTGTGGCAATTCGAAGTCTGGGAATGTCATTTGAAAATTGGTAAGGGTTCCCGCTTATGCTTTTTTCGCCAAATAAAAAATATTTTTTTTTTTCAAAAATGTATAAACTTGAGATGTAGGGTTAAACTAGATGCCAAATTATGATCAAAATGGCTTCGATATTGAAAATCGGCTTAGATTTGGCAAAGTTGTGGCAATTCGAAGACTTGGAATGTAATTTCAAAATTGGTAAGGGTTCCCCCTTATGATTTTTTCGCAAAAAATACACAATTATTTTTTTTCAAAAATTAATAAACTTGAAATGTAGAATTAAACTAGATGCCAAATTATGATCAAAATGGCTTCGATATTGAAAATCGGCTTAGATTTGGCAAAGTTGTGGCAATTCGAAGTCTGGGATTGTAATTTCAAAATTTGTAAGGGTTCCCCCTTATGATTTTTTCGCAAAAAATACACAATTATTTTTTTGCAAAAATTAATAAACTTGAGATGTAGAATTAAACTATATGCCGAATTATGATCAAAATGGCTTCGATATTGAAAATCGGCTGAGATTTGGCAAAGTTGCGGCAATTAGAAGTCTGAGGATGGCATTTCAAAATTGGTGAGGGTTCCCCCTTATGCGTTTTTCGCAAAAAATACACAATTTTTTTTTCAAAAATTAATAAACTTGAGATGTAGAATTAAACTAGATGCCAAATTATGATCAGAACGGCTTCGATATTGACAATCGGTTTAGATTTGACAAAGCTGTGGCAATTCGAAGTCTGGGAATGTCATTTGAAAATTGGTAAGGGTTCCCCCTTATGCTTTTTTCGCCAAAAAAAAAAACTTTTTTTTTTTTCAAAAATGTATAAACTTGAGATGTAGAATTAAACTAGATGCCAAATTATGATCAAAATGGCTTCGATATTGAAAATCGGCTGAGATTTGGCAAAGTTGCGGCAATTAGAAGTCTGGGGATGGCATTTCAAAATTGGTGAGGGTTCCCCCTTATGCTTTTTTCGCAAAAAATACACAATTTTTTTTTCAAAAATTAATAAACTTGAGATATAGAATTAAACTAGATGCCAAATTATGATCAAAATGGCCTCGATATTGACAATCGGTTTAGATTTGATAAAGTTGTGGCAATTCGAAGTCTGTGAATGTCATTTGAAAATTTGTAAGGATTCCCCCTTATGCTTTTTTCGCCAAATAAAAAATATTTTTTTTTTCAAAAATGTATAAACTTGAGATGTAGGATTAAACTAGATGCCAAATTATGATCAAAATGGCTTCGATATTGAAAATCGGCTTAGATTTGGCAAAGTTGTGGCAATTCGAAGTCTGGGAATGTAATTTCAAAATTGGTAAGGGTTCCCCCTTATGATTTTTTCGCAAAAAATACACAATTATTTTTTTTTAAAAATTAATAAACTTGAAATGAAGAATTAAACTAGATGCCAAATTATGATCAAAATGGCTTCGATATTGAAAATCGGTTTATATTTGATAAAGTTGTGGCAATTCGAAGTCTGGGAATGTCATTTGAAAATTGGTAAGCGTTCCGCCTTATGCTTTTTTCGCCAAAAAAAAATATATTTTTTTTTCAAAAATGTATAAACTTGAGATGAAGGATTAAACTAGATGCCAAATTATGATCAAAATGGCTTCGATATTAAAAATCGGCTTAGATTTGGCAAAGTTGTGGCAATTCGAAGTCTGGGAATGTAATTTCAAAATTGGTAAGGGTTCCCCCTTATGATTTTTTTCGCAAAAAATACACAATTATTTTTTTTAAAAAATTAAT
The DNA here is from genome assembly GCA_035045305.1 of Drosophila maculinotata. Classification (NCBI taxonomy): domain Eukaryota; kingdom Metazoa; phylum Arthropoda; class Insecta; order Diptera; family Drosophilidae; genus Drosophila; species Drosophila maculinotata. The sequence continues at coordinate 38,260 of JAWNPD010000278.1, forward strand.
AAACTTGAAATGTAGAATTAAACTAGATGCCAAATTATGATCAAAATGGCTTTGATATTGAAAATCGGCTTAGATTTGGCAAAGTTGCGGCAATTCGAAGTCTGGGAATGTTATTTCAAAATTGGTAAGGGTTCCCCCTTATGATTTTTTCGCAAAAAATACACAATTATTTTTTTGCAAGGATTAATAAACTTGAGATGTAGAATTAAACTAGATGCCAAATTATGATCAAAATGGCTTCGATATTGAAAATCGGCTGAGATTTGGCAAAGTTGCGGCAATTCGAAGTCTGGGGATGGCATTTCAAAACTGGTGAGGGTTCCCCCTTATGCTTTTTTCGCAAAATATAAACAATTTTTTTTTTCAAACTTGAGATGAAGTATAAAACTAGATGCCAAACTATGATCAGAATGGCTTCGATATTAAAAATCGGCTTAGATTTGGCAAAGTTGTGGCAATTCGAAGTCTGGGAATGTAATTTGAAAATTGGTAAGGGTTCCCCCTTATGATTTTTTCGCAAAAAATACACAATTATTTATTTGCAAAAATTAATAAACTTGAGATGTAGAATTAAACTAGATGCCAAATTATGATCAAAATGGCTTCGATATTGAAAATCGGCTTAGATTTGGCAAAGTTGTGGCAATTCGAAGTCTGGGATTGTAATTTCAAAATTTGTAAGGGTTCCCCCTTATGATTTTTTCGCAAAAAATACACAATTATTTTTTTTTAAAAATTAATAAACTTGAAATGAAGAATTAAACTAGATGCCAAATTATGATCAAAATGGCTTCGATATTGAAAATCGGCTGAGATTTGGCAAAGTTGCGGCAATTAGAAGTCTGGGGATGGCATTTCAAAATTGGTGAGGGTTCCCCCTTATGATTTTTTCGCAAAAAATACACAATTTTTTTTTCAAAAATTAATAAACTTGAGATATAGAATTAAACTAGATGCCAAATTATGATCAAAATGGCCTTGATATTGACAATCGGTTTAGATTTGATAAAGTTGTGGCAATTCGAAGTCTGGGAATGTCATTTGAAAATTGGTAAGGGTTCCCCCTTATGCTTTTTTCGCCAAATAAAAATATTTTTTTTTTTCAAAAATGTATAAATTTGAGATGTAGGATTAAACTAGATGCCAAATTATGATCAAAATGGCTTCGATATTGAAAATCGGCTTAGATTTGGCAAAGTTGTGGCAATTCGAAGTCTGGGAATGTAATTTCAAAATTGGTAAGGGTTCCCCCTTATGATTTTTTCGCAAAAAATACACAATTATTTTTTTTAAAAAATTAATAAACTTGAAATGTAGAATTAAACTAGATGCCAAATTATGATCAAAATGGCTTCGATATTGAAAATCGGCTTAGATTTGGCAAAGTTGCGGCAATTCGAAGTCTGGGAATGTTATTTCAAAATTGGTAAGGGTTCCCCCTTATGATTTTTTCGCAAAAAATACACAATTATTTTTTTGCAAGGATTAATAAACTTGAGATGTAGAATTAAACTAGATGCCAAATTATGATCAAAATGGCTTCGATATTGAAAATCGGCTGAGATTTGGCAAAGTTGCGGCAATTCGAAGTCTGGGGATGGCATTTCAAAACTGGTGAGGGTTCCCCCTTATGCTTTTTTCGCAAAATATAAACAATTTTTTTTTCAAACTTGAGATGAAGTATTAAACTAGATGCCAAACTATGATCAGAATGGCTTCGATATTAAAAATCGGCTTAGATTTGGCAAAGTTGTGGCAATTCGAAGTCTGGGAATGTAATTTGAAAATTGGTAAGGGTTCCCCCTTATGATTTTTTCGCAAAAAATACACAATTATTTATTTGCAAAAATTAATAAACTTGAGATGTAGAATTAAACTAGATGCCAAATTATGATCAAAATGGCTTCGATATTGAAAATCGGCTTAGATTTGGCAAAGTTGTGGCAATTCGAAGTCTGGGATTGTAATTTCAAAATTTGTAAGGGTTCCCCCTTATGCTTTTTTCGCCAAATAACAATTTTTTTTTTTTTCAAAAATGTATAAATTTGAGATGTAGGATTAAACTAGATGCCAAATTATGATCAAAATGGCTTCGATATTGAAAATCGGCTTAGATTTGGCAAAGTTGTGGCAATTCGAAGTCTGGGAATGTAATTTCAAAATTGGTAAGGGTTCCCCCTTATGATTTTTTCGCAAAAAATACACAATTATTTTTTTTAAAAATTAATAAACTTGAAATGTAGAATTAAACTAGATGCCAAATTATGATCAAAATGGCTTCGATATTGAAAATCGGCTTAGATTTGGCAAAGTTGTGGCAATTCGAAGTCTTGGATTGTAATTTCAAAATTTGTAAGGGTTCCCCCTTATGATTTTTTCGCCAAAAAAAAAATATTTTTTTTTTAAAAAAATGTATAAACTTGAGATGTAGGATTAAACTAGATGCCAAATTATGATCAAAATGGCTTCGATATTGAAAATCGGCTTAGATGTGGCAAAGTTGTGGCAATTCGAAGTCTGGGAATGTAATTTCAAAATTGGTAAGGGTTCCCCCTTATGATTTTTTCGCAAAAAATACACAATTATTTTTTTGCAAAAATTAATAAACTTGAGATGTAGAATTAAACTAGATGCCAAATTATGATCAAAATGGCTTCGATATTGAAAATCGGCTGAGATTTGGCAAAGTTGCGGCAATTAGAAGTCTGGGGATGGCATTTCAAAATTGGTGAGGGTTCCCCCTTATGCTTTTTTCGCAAAAAATACACAATTTTTTTTTCAAAAATTAATAAACTTGAGATGTAGAATTAAACTAGATGCCAAATTATGATCAAAATGGCCTCGATATTGACAATCGGTTTATATTTGATAAAGTTGTGGCAATTCGAAGTCTGGGAATGTCATTTGAAAATTTGTAAGGGTTCCGCCTTATGCTTTGTTCGCGAAAAAAAAAATATGTATTTTTTTTCAAAAATGTATAAACTTGAGATGAAGGATTAAACTAGATGCCAAATTATGATCAAAATGGCTTCGATATTGAAAATCGGCTTAGATTTGGCAAAGTTGTGGCAATTCGAAGTCTGGGAATGTAATTTGAAAATTGGTAAGGGTTCCCCCTTATGATTTTTTCGCAAAAAATACACAATTATTTATTTGCAAAAATTAATAAACTTGAGATGTAGAACTAAACTAGATGCCAAATTATGATCGAAATGGCTTCGATATTGAAAATCGGCTTAGATTTGGCAAAGTTGTGGCAATTCGAAGTCTGGGATTGTAATTTCAAAATTTGTAAGGGTTCCCCCTTATGATTTTTTCGCAAAAAATACACAATTATTTTTTTGCAAAAATTAATAAACTTGAAATGAAGAATTAAACTAGATGCCAAATTATGATCAAAATGGCTTCGATATTGAAAATCGGCTGAGATTTGGCAAAGTTGTGGCAATTCGAAGTCTGGGAATGTAATTTCAAAATTGGTAAGGGTTCCCCCTTATGATTTTTTCGCAAAAAATACACAATTATTTTTTTTAAAAATTAATAAACTTGAAATGAAGAATTAAACTAGATGCCAAATTATGATCAAAATGGCTTCGATATTGAAAATCGGCTGAGATTTGGCAAAGTTGCGGCAATTAGAAGTCTGGGGATGGCATTTCAAAATTGGTGAGGGTTCCCCCTTATGCTTTTTTCGCAAAAAATACACAATTTTTTTTTCAAAAATTAATAAACTTGAGATATAGAATTAAACTAGATGCCAAATTATGATCAAAATGGCCTCGATATTGACAATCGGTTTAGATTTGATAAAGTTGTGGCAATTCGAAGTCTGGGAATGTCATTTGAAAATTGGTAAGGGTTCCCCCTTATGCTTTTTTCGCCAAATAAAAAATATTTTTTTTTTCAAAAATGTATAAACTTGAGATGTAGGATTAAACTAGATGCCAAATTATGATCAAAATGGCTTCGATATTGAAAATCGGCTTAGATTTGGCAAAGTTGTGGCAATTCGAAGTCTGGGAATGTAATTTCAAAATTGGTAAGGGTTCCCCCTTATGATTTTTTCGCAAAAAATACACAATTATTTTTTTTTAAAAAAATAATAAACTTGAAATGTAGAATTAAACTAGATGCCAAATTATGATTAAAATGGCTTCGATATTGAAAATCGGCTTAGATTTGGCTAAGTTGTGGCAATTCGAAGTCTGGGATTGTAATTTCAAAATTTGTAAGGGTTCCCCCTTATGATTTTTTCGCAAAAAATACACAATTATTTTTTTGCAAAAATTAATAAACTTGAGATGTAGAATTAAACTAGATGCCAAATTATGATCAAAATGGCTTCGATATTGAAAATCGGCTGAGATTTGGCAAAGTTGTGGCAATTAGAAGTCTGGGGATGGCATTTCAAAATTGGTGAGGGTTCCCCCTTATGCTTTTTTCGCAAAAAATACACAATTTTTTTTTTCAAAAATTAATAAACTTGAGATGTAGAATTAAACTAGATGCCAAATTATGATCAGAACGGCTTCGATATTGACAATCGGTTTAGATTTGACAAAGTTGTGGCAATTCGAAGTCTGGGAATGTCATTTGAAAATTGGTAAGGGTTCCCCCTTATGCTTTTTTCGCCAAAAAAAAAACATTTTTTTCTTTCAAAAATGTATAAACTTGAGATGTAGAATTAAACTAGATGCCAAATTATGATCAAAATGGCTTCGATATTGAAAATCGGCTGAGATTTGGCAAAGTTGCGGCAATTAGAATTCTGGGGATGGCATTTCAAAATTGGTGAGGGTTCCCCCTTATGATTTTTTCGCAAAAAAAACACAATTATTTTTTTCAAAAAACTAACAAACTTGAGATGTAGAATTAAACTAGATGCCAAATTATGATCAAAATGGCTTCGATATTGAAAATCGGCTTAGATTTGGAAAAGTTGCGGCAATTCGAAGTCTGGGAATGTTATTTCAAAATTGGTAAGGGTTCCCCCTTATGATTTTTTCGCAAAAAATACACAATTATTTTTTTGCAAGAATTAATAAACTTGAGATGTAGAATTAAACTAGATGCCAAATTATGATCAAAATGGCTTCGATATTGAAAATCGGCTGAGATTTGGCAAAGTTGCGGCAATTCGAAGTCTGGGGATGGCATTTCAAAACTGGTGAGGGTTCCCCCTTATGCTTTTTTCGCAAAATATACACAATTTTTTTTTCAAACTTGAGATGTAGAATTAAACTAGATGCCAAACTATGATCAGAATGGCTTCGATATTAAAAATCGGCTTAGATTTGGCAAAGTTGTGGCAATTCGAAGTCTGGGAATGTAATTTCAAAATTTGTAAGGGTTCCCCCTTATGATTTTTTCGCAAAAAATACACAATTATTTATTTGCAAAAATTAATAAGCTTGAGATGTAGAATTAAACTAGATGCCAAATTATGATCGAAATGGCTTCGATATTGAAAATCGGCTTAGATTTGGCAAAGTTGTGGCAATTCGAAGTCTGGGAATGTAATTTCAAAATTTGTAAGGGTTCCCCCTTATGATTTTTTCGCAAAAAATACACAATTATTTTTTTAAAAATTAATAAACTTGAAATGAAGAATTAAACTAGATGCCAAATTATGATCAAAATGGCTTCGATATTGAAAATCGGCTTAGATTTGGCAAAGTTGTGGCAATTCGAAGTCTGGGAATGTAATTTCAAAATTGGTAAGGGTTCCCCCTTATGATTTTTTCGCCAAAAAATACACAATTATTTTTTTTTAAAAATTAATAAACTTGAAATGAAGAATTAAACTAGATGCCAAATTATGATCAAAATGGCTTCGATATTGAAAATCGGCTGAGATTTGGCAAAGTTGCGGCAATTAGAAGTCTGGGGATGGCATTTCAAAATTGGTGAGGGTTCCCCCTTATGCTTTTTTCGCAAAATATACACAATTTTTTTTTCAAAAATTAATAAACTTGAGATATAGAATTAAACTAGATGCCAAATTATGATCAAAATGGCCTCGATATTGACAATCGGTTTAGATTTGATAAAGTTGTGGCAATTCGAAGTCTGGGAATGTCATTTGAAAATTGGTAAGGGTTCCCCCTTATGCTTTTTTCGCCAAATAAAAAATATTTTTTTTTTTTCAAAAATGTATAAACTTGAGATGTAGGATTAAACTAGATGCCAAATTATAATCGAAATGGCTTCGATATTGAAAATCGGCTTAGATTTGGCAAAGTTGTGGCAATTCGAAGTCTGGGAATGTAATTTCAAAATTTGTAAGGGTTCCCCCTTATGATTTTTTCGCAAAAAATACACAATTATTTTTTTGCAAAAATTAATAAACTTGAAATGAAGAATTAAACTAGATGCCAAATTATGATCAAAATGGCTTCGATATTGAAAATCGGCTGAGATTTGGCAAAGTTGTGGCAATTCGAAGTCTGGGAATGTAATTTCAAAATTGGTAAGGGTTCCCCCTTATGATTTTTTCGCAAAAAATACACAATTATTTTTTTTTAAAAATTAATAAACTTGAAATGAAGAATTAAACTAGATGCCAAATTATGATCAAAATGGCTTCGATATTGAAAATCGGCTGAGATTTGGCAAAGTTGCGGCAATTAGAAGTCTGGGGATGGCATTTCAAAATTGGTGAGGGTTCCCCCTTATGCTTTTTTCGCAAAAAATACACAATTTTTTTTTCAAAAATTAATAAACTTGAGATATAGAATTAAACTAGATGCCAAATTATGATCAAAATGGCCTCGATATTGACAATCGGTTTAGATTTGATAAAGTTGTGGCAATTCGAAGTCTGGGAATGTCATTTGAAAATTGGTAAGGGTTCCCCCTTATGCTTTTTTCGCCAAATAAAAAATATTTTTTTTTTCAAAAATGTATAAACTTGAGATGTAGGATTAAACTAGATGCCAAATTATGATCAAAATGGCTTCGATATTGAAAATCGGCTTAGATTTGGCAAAGTTGTGGCAATTCGAAGTCTGGGAATGTAATTTCAAAATTGGTAAGGGTTCCCCCTTATGATTTTTTCGCAAAAAATACACAATTATTTTTTTTAAAAAAATAATAAACTTGAAATGTAGAATTAAACTAGATGCCAAATTATGATTAAAATGGCTTCGATATTGAAAATCGGCTTAGATTTGGCTAAGTTGTGGCAATTCGAAGTCTGGGATTGTAATTTCAAAATTTGTAAGGGTTCCCCCTTATGATTTTTTCGCAAAAAATACACAATTATTTTTTTGCAAAAATTAATAAACTTGAGATGTAGAATTAAACTAGATGCCAAATTATGATCAAAATGGCTTCGATATTGAAAATCGGCTGAGATTTGGCAAAGTTGTGGCAATTAGAAGTCTGGGGATGGCATTTCAAAATTGGTGAGGGTTCCCCCTTATGCTTTTTTCGCAAAAAATACACAATTTTTTTTTTCAAAAATTAATAAACTTGAGATGTAGAATTAAACTAGATGCCAAATTATGATCAGAACGGCTTCGATATTGACAATCGGTTTAGATTTGACAAAGTTGTGGCAATTCGAAGTCTGGGAATGTCATTTGAAAATTGGTAAGGGTTCCCCCTTATGCTTTTTTCGCCAAAAAAAAAAACATTTTTTTCTTTCAAAAATGTATAAACTTGAGATGTAGAATTAAACTAGATGCCAAATTATGATCAAAATGGCTTCGATATTGAAAATCGGCTGAGATTTGGCAAAGTTGCGGCAATTAGAATTCTGGGGATGGCATTTCAAAATTGGTGAGGGTTCCCCCTTATGATTTTTTCGCAAAAAAAACACAATTATTTTTTTCAAAAAACTAACAAACTTGAGATGTAGAATTAAACTAGATGCCAAATTATGATCAAAATGGCTTCGATATTGAAAATCGGCTTAGATTTGGCAAAGTTGCGGCAATTCGAAGTCTGGGAATGTTATTTCAAAATTGGTAAGGGTTCCCCCTTATGATTTTTTCGCAAAAAATACACAATTATTTTTTTGCAAGAATTAATAAACTTGAGATGTAGAATTAAACTAGATGCCAAATTATGATCAAAATGGCTTCGATATTGAAAATCGGCTGAGATTTGGCAAAGTTGCGGCAATTCGAAGTCTGGGAATGTCATTTGAAAATTGGTAAGGGTTCCGCCTTATGCTTTTTTCGCAAAATATACACAATTTTTTTTTCAAACTTGAGATATAGAATTAAACTAGATGCCAAACTATGATCAGAATGGCTTCGATATTAAAAATCGGCTGAGATTTGGCAAAGTTGTGGCAATTCGAAGTCTGGGAATGTAATTTCAAAATTTGTAAGGGTTCCCCCTTATGATTTTTTCGCAAAAAATACACAATTATTTATTTGCAAAAATTAATAAGCTTGAGATGTAGAATTAAACTAGATGCCAAATTATGATCGAAATGGCTTCGATATTGAAAATCGGCTTAGATTTGGCAAAGTTGTGGCAATTCGAAGTCTGGGAATGTAATTTCAAAATTTGTAAGGGTTCCCCCTTATGATTTTTTCGCAAAAAATACACAATTATTTTTTTAAAAATTAATAAACTTGAAATGAAGAATTAAACTAGATGCCAAATTATGATCAAAATGGCTTCGATATTGAAAATCGGCTTAGATTTGGCAAAGTTGTGGCAATTCGAAGTCTGGGAATGTAATTTCAAAATTGGTAAGGGTTCCCCCTTATGATTTTTTCGCCAAAAAATACACAATTATTTTTTTTTAAAAATTAATAAACTTGAAATGAAGAATTAAACTAGATGCCAAATTATGATCAAAATGGCTTCGATATTGAAAATCGGCTGAGATTTGGCAAAGTTGCGGCAATTAGAAGTCTGGGGATGGCATTTCAAAATTGGTGAGGGTTCCCCCTTATGCTTTTTTCGCAAAATATACACAATTTTTTTTTCAAAAATTAATAAACTTGAGATATAGAATTAAACTAGATGCCAAATTATGATCAAAATGGCCTCGATATTGACAATCGGTTTAGATTTGATAAAGTTGTGGCAATTCGAAGTCTGGGAATGTCATTTGAAAATTGGTAAGGGTTCCCCCTTATGCTTTTTTCGCCAAATAAAAAATATTTTTTTTTTTCAAAAATGTATAAACTTGAGATGTAGGATTAAACTAGATGCCAAATTATAATCGAAATGGCTTCGATATTGAAAATCGGCTTAGATTTGGCAAAGTTGTGGCAATTCGAAGTCTGGGAATGTAATTTCAAAATTGGTAAGGGTTCCCCCTTATGATTTTTTCGCAAAAAATACACAATTATTTTTTTTTAAAAATTAATAAACTTGAAATGAAGAATTAAACTAGATGCCAAATTATGATCAAAATGGCTTCGATATTGAAAATCGGCTGAGATTTGGCAAAGTTGCGGCAATTAGAAGTCTGGGGATGTCATTTCAAAATTGGTGAGGGTTCCCCCTTATGCTTTTTTCGCAAAAAATACACAATTTTTTTTCAAAAATTAATAAACTTGAGATGTAGAATTAAACTAGATGACAAATTATGATCAAAATGGCTTCGATATTGAAAATCGGCTGAGATTTGGCAAAGTTGCGGCAATTCGAAGTCTGGGGATGGCATTTCAAAACTGGTGAGGGTTCCCCCTTATGCTTTTTTCGCAAAATAAACACAATTTTTTTTTCAAACTTGAGATGTAGAATTAAACTAGATGCCAAACTATGATCAGAATGGCTTCGATATTAAAAATCGGCTTAGATTTGGCAAAGTTGTGGCAATTCGAAGTCTGGGAATGTAATTTCAAAATTTGTAAGGGTTCCCCCTTATGATTTTTTCGCAAAAAATACACAATTATTTATTTGCAAAAATTAATAAACTTGAGATGTAGAATTAAACTAGATGCCAAATTATGATCGAAATGGCTTCGATATTGAAAATCGGCTTAGATTTGGCAAAGTTGTGGCAATTCGAAGTCTGGGATTGTAATTTAAAAATTTGTAAGGGTTCCCCCTTATGATTTTTTCGCAAAAAATACACAATTATTTTTTTTTAAAAATTAATAAACTTGAAATGAAGAATTAAACTAGATGCCAAATTGTGATCAAAATGGCTTCGATATTGAAAATCGGCTTAGATTTGGCAAAGTTGTGGCAATTCGAAGTCTGGGAATGTAATTTCAAAATTGGTAAGGGTTCCCCCTTATGATTTTTTCGCAAAAAATACACAATTATTTTTTTTTAAAAATTAATAAACTTGAAATGAAGAATTAAACTAGATGCCAAATTATGATCAAAATGGCTTCGATATTGAAAATCGGCTGAGATTTGGCAAAGTTGCGGCAATTAGAAGTCTGGGGATGGCATTTCAAAATTGGTGAGGGTTCCCCCTTATGCTTTTTTCGCAAAAAATACACAATTTTTTTTTCAAAAATTAATAAACTTGAGATGTAGAATTAAACTAGATGCCAAATTATGATCAAAATGGCTTCGATATTGAAAATCGGCTGAGATTTGGCAAAGTTGCGGCAATTAGAAGTCTGGGGATGGCATTTCAAAATTGGTGAGGGTTCCCCCTTATGCTTTTTTCGCAAAAAATACACAATTTTTTTTTCAAAAATTAATAAACTTGAGATATAGAATTAAACTAGATGCCAAATTATGATCAAAATGGCCTCGATATTGACAATCGGTTTAGATTTGATAAAGTTGTGGCAATTCGAAGTCTGGGAATGTCATTTGAAAATTGGTAAGGGTTCCCCCTTATGCTTTTTTCGCCAAATAAAAAATATTTTTTTTTTCAAAAATGTATAAACTTGAGATGTAGGATTAAACTAGATGCCAAATTATGATCAAAATGGCTTCGATATTGAAAATCGGCTTAGATTTGGCAAAGTTGTGGCAATTCGAAGTCTGGGAATGTAATTTCAAAATTGGTAAGGGTTCCCGCTTATTATTTTTTCGCAAAAAATACACAATTATTTTTTTTTAAAAATTAATAAACTTGAAATGAAGAATTAAACTAGATGCCAAATTATGATCAAAATGGCTCCGATATTGAAAATCGGCTTAGATTTGGCAAAGTTATGGCAATTCGAAGTCTGGGATTGTAATTTCAAAATTTGTAAGGGTTCCCCCTTATGATTTTTTCGCAAAAAATACACAATTATTTTTTTGCAAAAATTAATAAACTTGAAATGTAGAATTAAACTAGATGCCAAATTATGATCAAAATGGCTTCGATATTGAAAATCGGCTGAGATTTGGCAAAGTTGCGGCAATTAGAAGTCTGGGGATGGCATTTCAAAATTGGTGAGGGTTCCCCCTTATGCTTTTTTCGCAAAAAATACACAATTTTTTTTTTCAAAAATTAATAAACTTGAGGTGTAGAATTAAACTAGATGCCAAATTATGATCAAAAAGGCCTCGATATTGACAATCGGTTTATATTTGATAAAGTTGTGGCAATTCGAAGTCTGCGAATGTCATTTGAAAATTGGTAAGGGTTCCGCCTTATGCTTTTTTCGCCAAAAAAAATATATTTTTTTTCAAAAATGTATAAACTTGAGATGAAGGATTAAACTAGATGCCAAATTATGATCAAAATGGCTTCGATATTGAAAATCGGCTTATATTTGGCAAAGTTGTGGCAATTCGAAGTCTGGAAATGTAATTTCAAAATTGGTAAGGGTTCCCCCTTATGATTTTTTCGCAAAAAATACACAATTATTTTTTTAAAAAATTAATAAACTTGAAATGTAGAATTAAACTTGATGCCAAATTATGATCAAAATGGCTTCGATATTGAAAATCGGCTTAGATTTGGCAAAGTTGCGGCAATTCGAAGTCTGGGAATGTTATTTCAAAATTGGTAAGGGTTCCCCCTTATGATTTTTTCGCAAAAAATACACAATTATTTTTTTGCAAGAATTAATAAACTTGAGATGTAGAATTAAACTAGATGCCAAATTATGATCAAAATGGCTTCGATATTGAAAATCGGCTGAGATTTGGCAAAGTTGCGGCAATTCGAAGTCTAGGGATGGCATTTCCAAACTGGTGAGGGTTCTTCCTTATGCTTTTTTCGCAAAATATACACAATTTTTTTTTTCAAACTTGAGATGTAGAATTAAACTAGATGCCAAACTATGATCAGAATGGCTTCGATATTAAAAATCGGCTTAGATTTGGCAAAGTTGTGGCAATTCGAAGTCTGGGAATGTAATTTCAAAATTTGTAAGGGTTCCCCCATATGATTTTTTCGCAAAAAATACACAATTATTTTTTTGCAAAAATTAATAAACTTGAGATGTAGAATTAAACTAGATGCCAAATTATGATCGAAATGGCTTCGATATTGAAAATCGGCTTAGATTTGGCAAAGTTGTGGCAATTCGAAGTCTGGGATTGTAATTTCAAAATTTGTAAGGGTTCCCCCTTATGATTTTTTCGCAAAAAATACACAATTATTTTTTTTTAAAAATTAATAAACTTGAAATGAAGAATTAAACTAGATGCCAAATTATGATCAAAATGGCTTCGATATTGAAAATCGGCTTAGATTTGGCAAAGTTGTGGCAATTCGAAGTCTGGGAATGTAATTTCAAAATTGGTAAGGGTTCCCCCTTATGATTTTTTCGCAAAAAATACACAATTATTTTTTTTTTAAAAATTAATTAACTTGAAATGAAGAATTAAACTAGATGCCAAATTATGATCAAAATGGCTTCGATATTGAAAATCGGCTGAGATTTGGCAAAGTTGCGGCAATTCGAAGTCTGGGGATGGCATTTCCAAACTGGTGAGGGTTCTTCCTTATGCTTTTTTCGCAAAATATACACAATTTTTTTTCAAACTTGAGATGTAGAATTAAACTAGATGCCAAACTATGATCAGAATGGCTTCGATATTAAAAATCGGCTTAGATTTGGCAAAGTTGTGGCAATTCGAAGTCTGGGAATGTAATTTCAAAATTTGTAAGGGTTCCCCCATATGATTTTTTCGCAAAAAATACACAATTATTTTTTTGCAAAAATTAATAAACTTGAGATGTAGAATTAAACTAGATGCCAAATTATGATCGAAATGGCTTCGATATTGAAAATCGGCTTAGATTTGGCAAAGTTGCGGCAATTCGAAGTCTGGGAATGTTATTTCAAAATTGGTAAGGGTTCCCCCTTATGATTTTTTCGCAAAAAATACACAATTATTTTTTTGCAAGAATTAATAAACTTGAGATGTAGAATTAAACTAGATGCCAAATTATGATCAAAATGGCTTCGATATTGAAAATCGGCTGAGATTTGGCAAAGTTGCGGCAATTCGAAGTCTGGGGATGGCATTTCCAAACTGGTGAGGGTTCTTCCTTATGCTTTTTTCGCAAAATATACACAATTTTTTTTTCAAACTTGAGATGTAGAATTAAACTAGATGCCAAACTATGATCAGAATGGCTTCGATATTAAAAATCGGCTTAGATTTGGCAAAGTTGTGGCAATTCGAAGTCTGGGAATGTAATTTCAAAATTTGTAAGGGTTCCCCCATATGATTTTTTCGCAAAAAATACACAATTATTTTTTTGCAAAAATTAATAAACTTGAGATGTAGAATTAAACTAGATGCCAAATTATGATCGAAATGGCTTCGATATTGAAAATCGGCTTAGATTTGGCAAAGTTGTGGCAATTCGAAGTCTGGGATTGTAATTTCAAAATTTGTAAGGGTTCCCCCTTATGATTTTTTCGCAAAAAATACACAATTATTTTTTTTTAAAAATTAATAAACTTGAAATGAAGAATTAAACTAGATGCCAAATTATGATCAAAATGGCCTCGATATTGAAAATCGGCTTAGATTTGGCAAAGTTGTGGCAATTCGAAGTCTGGGAATGTAATTTCAAAATTGGTAAGGGTTCCCCCTTATGATTTTTTCGCAAAAAATACACAATTATTTTTTTTTAAAAATTAATTAACTTGAAATGAAGAATTAAACTAGATGCCAAATTATGATCAAAATGGCTTCGATATTGAAAATCGGCTGAGATTTGGCAAAGTTGAGGCAATTAGAAGTCTGGGGATGGCATTTCAAAATTGGTGAGGGTTCCCCCTTATGCTTTTTTCGCAAAAAATACACAATTTTTTTTTCAAAAATTAACAAACTTGAGATATAGAATTAAACTAGATGCCAAATTATGATCAGAACGGCTTCGATATTGACAATCGGTTTAGATTTGACAAAGTTGTGGCAATTCGTAGTCTGGGAATGTCATTTGAAAATTGGTAAGGGTTCCCGCTTATGCTTTTTTCGCAAAAAATACACAATTACTTTTTTTTAAAAATAATAAACTTGAAATGAAGAACTAAACTAGATGCCAAATTATGATCAAAATGGCTTCGATATTGAAAATCGGCTTAGATTTGGCAAAGTTGTGGCAATTCGAAGTCTGGGATTGTAATTTCAAAATTTGTAAGGGTTCCCCCTTATGATTTTTTCGCAAAAAATACACAATTATTTTTTTGCAAAAATTAATAAACTTGAGATGTAGAATTAAACTAGATGCCAAATTATGATCAAAATGGCTTCGATATTGAAAATCGGCTGAGATTTGGCAAAGTTGCGGCAATTAGAAGTCTGGGGATGGCATTTCAAAATTGGTGAGGGTTCCCCCTTATGCTTTTTTCGCAAAAAATACACAATTTTTTTTTCAAAAATTAATAAACTTGAGATATAGAATTAAACTAGATGCCAAATTATGATCAGAACGGCTTCGATATTGACAATCGGTTTAGATTTGACAAAGTTGTGGCAATTCGTAGTCTGGAAATGTCATTTGAAAATTGGTAAGGGTTCCCCCTTATGCTTTTTTCGCCAAAAAAAAAATATTTTTTTTTTTCAAAAATGTATAAACTTGAGATGAAGGATTAAACTAGATGCCAAATTATGATCAAAATGGCTTCGATATTGAAAATCGGCTTAGATTTGGCAAAGTTGCGGCAATTCGAAGTCTGGAAATGTAATTTCAAAATTGGTAAGGGTTCCCCCTTATGATTTTTTCGCAAAAAATACACAATTATTTTTTTTAAAAAATTAATAAACTTGAGATGTAGAATTAAACTAGATGCCAAATTATGATCAAAATGGCTTCGATATTGAAAATCGGCTTAGATTTGGCAAAGTTGTGGCAATTCGAAGTCTGGGATTGTAATTTCAAAATTTGTAAGGGTTCCCCCTTATGATTTTTTCGCAAAAAATACACAATTATTTTTTTTTAAAAATTAATAAACTTGAAATGAAGAATTAAACTAGATGCCAAATTATGATCAAAATGGCTTCGATGTTGAAAATCGGCTTAGATTTGGCAAAGTTGTGGCAATTAGAAGTCTGGGGATGGCATTTCAAAATTGGTGAGGGTTCCCCCTTATGATTTTTTCGCAAAAAATACACAATTATTTTTTTTTAAAAATTAATAAACTTGAGATATAGAATTAAACTAGATGCCAAATTATGATCAGAACGGCTTCGATATTGACAATCGGTTTAGATTTGACAAAGTTGTGGCAATTCGTAGTCTGGGAATGTCATTTGAAAATTGGCAAGGGTTCCCCCTTATGCTTTTTTCGCCAAAAAAAAAAACATTTTTTTTTTTCAAAAATGTATAAACTTGA
Source organism: Drosophila maculinotata (assembly GCA_035045305.1). Lineage (NCBI taxonomy): Eukaryota > Metazoa > Arthropoda > Insecta > Diptera > Drosophilidae > Drosophila > Drosophila maculinotata. Next base: position 53,931 of record JAWNPD010000278.1, read on the forward strand.
GATGTAGAATTAAACTAGATGCCAAATTATGATCAAAATGGCTTCGATATTGAAAATCGGCTGAGATTTGGCAAAGTTGCGGCAATTAGAAGTCTGGGGATGGCATTTCAAAATTGGTGAGGGTTCCCCCTTATGCTTTTTTCGCAAAAAATACACAATTTTTTTTTTAAAAATTAATAAACTTGAGATATAGAATTAAACTAGATGCCAAATTATGATCAAAATGGCCTCGATATTGACAATCGGTTTAGATTTGATAAAGTTGTGGCAATTCGAAGTCTGGGAATGTCATTTGAAAATTGGTAAGGGTTCCCCCTTATGATTTCTTCGCAAAAAATACACAATTATTTTTTTTTAAAAATTAATAAACTTGAAATGAAGAATTAAACTTGATGCCAAATTATGATCAAAATGGCTTCGATATTGAAAATCGGCTGAGATTTGGCAAAGTTGCGGCAATTAGAAGTCTGGGGATGGCATTTCAAAATTGGTGAGGGTACCCCCTTATGCTTTTTTCGCAAAAAATACACAATTTTTTTTTCAAAAATTAATAAACTTGAGATATAGAATTAAACTAGATGCCAAATTATGATCAGAACGGCTTCGATATTGACAATCGGTTTAGATTTGACAAAGTTGTGGCAATTCGAAGTCTGAGAATGTCATTTGAAAATTGGTAAGGGTTCCAACTTATGCTTTTTTCGCCAAAAAAAAAACATTTTTTTTTTTCAAAAATGTATAAACTTGAGATGTAGAATTAAACTAGATGCCAAATTATGATCAAAATGGCTTCGATATTGAAAATCGGCTGAGATTTGGCAAAGTTGCGGCAATTAGAAGTCTGGGGATGGCATTTCAAAATTGGTGAGGGTTCCCCCTTATGCTTTTTTCGCAAAAAATACACAATTTTTTTTTCAAAAATTAATAAACTTGAGATATAGAATTAAACTAGATGCCAAATTATGATCAGAACGGCTTCGATATTGACAATCGGTTTAGATTTGACAAAGTTGTGGCAATTCGTAGTCTGGAAATGTCATTTGAAAATTGGTAAGGGTTCCCCCTTATGCTTTTTTCGCCAAAAAAAAAAACATTTTTTTTTTTCAAAAATGTATAAACTTGAGATGAAGGATTAAACTAGATGCCAAATTATGATCAAAATGGCTTCGATATTGAAAATCGGCTTAGATTTGGCAAAGTTGCGGCAATTCGAAGTCTGGAAATGTAATTTCAAAATTGGTAAGGGTTCCCCCTTATGATTTTTTCGCAAAAAATACACAATTATTTTTTTTAAAAAATTAATAAACTTGAAATGTAGAATTAAACTAGATGCCAAATTATCATCAAAATGGCTTCGATATTGAAAATCGGCTTAGATTTGGCAAAGTTGTGGCAATTCGAAGTCTGGGATTGTAATTTCAAAATTTGTAAGGGTTCCCCCTTATGATTTTTTCGCAAAAAATACACAATTATTTTTTTTTAAAAATTAATAAACTTGAAATGAAGAATTAAACTAGATGCCAAATTATGATCAAAATGGCTTCGATGTTGAAAATCGGCTTAGATTTGGCAAAGTTGTGGCAATTAGAAGTCTGGGGATGGCATTTCAAAATTGGTGAGGGTTCCCCCTTATGATTTTTTCGCAAAAAATACACAATTATTTTTTTTTAAAAATTAATAAACTTGAGATATAGAATTAAACTAGATGCCAAATTATGATCAGAACGGCTTCGATATTGACAATCGGTTTAGATTTGACAAAGTTGTGGCAATTCGTAGTCTGGGAATGTCATTTGAAAATTGGCAAGGGTTCCCCCTTATGCTTTTTTCGCCAAAAAAAAAAACATTTTTTTTTTCAAAAATGTATAAACTTGAGATGTAGAATTAAACTAGATGCCAAATTATGATCAAAATGGCTTCGATATTGAAAATCGGCTGAGATTTGGCAAAGTTGCGGCAATTAGAAGTCTGGGGATGGCATTTTAAAATTGGTGAGGGTTCCCCCTTATGCTTTTTTCGCAAAAAATACACAATTTTATTTTTAAAAATTAATAAACTTGAGATATAGAATTAAACTAGATGCCAAATTATGATCAAAATGGCCTCGATATTGACAATCGGTTTAGATTTGATAAAGTTGTGGCAATTCGAAGTCTGGGAATGTCATTTGAAAATTGGTAAGGGTTCCCCCTTATGATTTCTTCGCAAAAAATACACAATTATTTTTTTTTAAAAATTAATAAACTTGAAATGAAGAATTAAACTTGATGCCAAATTATGATCAAAATGGCTTCGATATTGAAAATCGGCTGAGATTTGGCAAAGTTGCGGCAATTAGAAGTCTGGGGATGGCATTTCAAAATTGGTGAGGGTTCCCCCTTATGCTTTTTTCGCAAAAAATACACAATTTTTTTTTTCAAAAATTAATAAACTTGAGATATAGAATTAAACTAGATGCCAAATTATGATCAGAACGGCTTCGATATTGACAATCGGTTTAGATTTGACAAAGTTGTGGCAATTCGAAGTCTGGGAATGTCATTTGAAAATTGGTAAGGGTTCCAACTTATGCTTTTTTCGCCAAAAAAAAAACATTTTTTTTTTTCAAAAATGTATAAACTTGAGATGTAGAATTAAACTAGATGCCAAATTATGATCAAAATGGCTTCGATATTGAAAATCGGCTGAGATTTGGCAAAGTTGCGGCAATTAGAAGTCTGGGGATGGCATTTCAAAATTGGTGAGGGTTCCCCCTTATGCTTTTTTCGCAAAAAATACACAATTTTTTTTTCAAAAATTAATAAACTTGAGATATAGAATTAAACTAGATGCCAAATTATGATCAAAATGGCCTCGATATTGACAATCGGTTTAGATTTGATAAAGTTGTGGCAATTCGAAGTCTGGGAATGTCATTTGAAAATTGGTAAGGGTTCCCCCTTATGCTTTTTTCGCCAAATAAAAAATATTTTTTTTTTCAAAAATGTATAAACTTGAGATGTAGGATTAAACTAGATGCCAAATTATGATCAAAATGGCTTCGATATTGAAAATCGGCTTAGATTTGGCAAAGTTGTGGCAATTCGAAGTCTGGGAATGTAATTTCAAAATTTGTAAGGGTTCGCCCTTATGATTTTTTCTCAAAAAATACACAATTATTTATTTGCAAAAATTAATAAACTTGAGATGTAGAATTAAACTAGATGCCAAATTATAATCGAAATGGCTTCGATATTGAAAATCGGCTTAGATTTGGCAAAGTTGCGGCAATTCGAAGTCTGGGGATGGCATTTCAAAACTGGTGAGGGTTCCCCCTTATGCTTTTTTCGCAAAAAATACACAATTTTTTTTTCAAAAATTAATAAACTTGAGATATAGAATTAAACTAGATGCCAAATTATGATCAAAATGGCCTCGATATTGACAATCGGTTTAGATTTGATAAAGTTGTGGCAATTCGAAGTCTGGGAATGTCATTTGAAAATTGGTAAGGGTTCCCCCTTATGCTTTTTTCGCCAAATAAAAAATATTTTTTTTTTTCAAAAATGTATAAACTTGAGATGTAGGATTAAACTAGATGCCAAATTATGATCAAAATGGCTTCGATATTGAAAATCGGCTTAGATTTGGCAAAGTTGCGGCAATTCGAAGTCTGGGAATGTTATTTCAAAATTGGTAAGGGTTCCCCCTTATGATTTTTTCGCAAAAAATACACAATTATTTTTTTGCAAAAATTAATAAACTTGAGATGTAGAATTAAACTAGATGCCACATTATGATCAAAATGGCTTCGATATTGAAAATCGGCTGAGATTTGGCAAAGTTGCGGCAATTCGAAGTCTGGGGATGGCATTTCAAAACTGGTGAGGGTTCCCCCTTATGCTTTTTTCGCAAAATATACACAATTTTTTTTTAAAAATTAATAAACTTGAGATGTAGAATTAAACTAGATGCCAAACTATGATTAGAATGGCTTCGATATTAAAAATCGGCTTAGATTTGGCAAAGTTGTGGCAATTCGAAGTCTGGGAATGTAATTTCAAAATTTGTAAGGGTTCCCCCTTATGATTTTTTCGCAAAAAATACACAATTATTTATTTGCAAAAATTAATAAACTTGAGATGTAGAATTAAACTAGATGCCAAATTATAATCGAAATGGCTTCGATATTGAAAATCGGCTTAGATTTGGCAAAGTTGTGGCAATTCGAAGTCTGGGATTGTAATTTCAAAATTTGTAATATGATTTTTTCGCAAAAAATACACAATTATTTTTTTTTAAAAATTAATAAACTTGAAATGAAGAATTAAACTAGATGCCAAATTATGATCAAAATGGCTTCGATGTTGAAAATCGGCTTAGATTTGGCAAAGTTGTGGCAATTCGAAGTCTGGGAATGTAATTTCAAAATTGGTAAGGGTTCCCCCTTATGATTTTTTCGCAAAAAATACACAATTACTTTTTTTTTAAAAATTAATAAACTTGAAATGAAGAATTAAACTAGATGCCAAATTATGATCAAAATGGCTTCGATATTGAAAATCGGCTGAGATTTGGCAAAGTTGCGGCAATTAGAAGTCTGGGGATGGCATTTCAAAATTGGTGAGGGTTCCCCCTTATGCTTTTTTCGCAAAAAATACACAATTTTTTTTTCAAAAATTAATAAACTTGAGATATAGAATTAAACTAGATGCCAAATTATGATCAAAATGGCCTCGATATTGACAATCGGTTTAGATTTGATAAAGTTGTGGCAATTCGAAGTCTGGGAATGTCATTTGAAAATTGGTAAGGGTTCCCCCTTATGCTTTTTTCGCCAAATAAAAAATATTTTTTTTTTTAAAAAATGTATAAACTTGAGATGTCGGATTAAACTAGATGCCAAATTATGATCAAAATGGCTTCGATATTGAAAATCGGCTTAGATTTGGCAAAGTTGTGGCAATTCGAAGTCTGGGAATGTAATTTCAAAATTGGTAAGGGTTCCCACTTATGATTTTTTCGCAAAAAATACACAATTATTTTTTTTTAAAAATTAATAAACTTGAGATGTAGAATTAAACTAGTTGCCAAATTATGATCAAAATGGCTTCGATATTGAAAATCGGCTGAGATTTGGCAAAGTTGCGGCAATTAGAAGTCTGGGGATGGCATTTCAAAATTGGTGAGGGTTCCCCCTTATGCTTTTTTCGCAAAAAATACACAATTTTTTTTTTAAAAAATTAATAAACTTGAGATGTAGAATTAAACTAGATGCCAAATTATGATCAAAATGGCCTCGATATTGACAATCGGTTTATATTTGATAAAGTTGTGGCAATTCGAAGTCTGGGAATGTCATTTGAAAATTGGTAAGGGTTCCGCCTTATGCTTTTTTCGCCAAAAAAAAATATATTTTTTTTCAAAAATGTATAAACTTGAGATGAAGGATTAAACTAGATGCCAAATTATGATCAAAATGGCTTCGATATTGAAAATCGGCTGAGATTTGGCAAAGTTGCGGCAATTCGAAGTCTGGGAATGTTATTTCAAAATTGGTAAGGGTTCCCCCTTATGATTTTTTCGCAAAAAATACACAATTATTTTTTTGCAAGAATTAATAAACTTGAGATGTAGAATTAAACTAGATGCCAAATTATGATCAAAATGGCTTCGATATTGATAATCGGCTGAGATTTGGCAAAGTTGTGGCAATTCGAAGTCTGGGATTGTAATTTCAAAATTTGTAAGGGTTCCCCCTTATGATTTTTTCGCAAAAAATACACAATTATTTTTTTTTAAAAATTAATAAACTTGAAATGAAGAATTAAACTAGATGCCAAATTATGATCAAAATGGCTTCGATATTGAAAATCGGCTTAGATTTGGCAAAGTTGTGGCAATTCGAAGTCTGGGAATGTAATTTCAAAATTGGTAAGGGTTCCCTCTTATGATTTTTTCGCAAAAAATACACAATTATTTTTTTTAAAAAATTAATAAACTTGAAATGAAGAATTAAACTAGATGCCAAATTATGATCAAAATGGCTTCGATATTGAAAATCGGCTGAGATTTGGCAAAGTTGCGGCAATTAGAAGTCTGGGGATGGCATTTCAAAATTGGTGAGGGTTCCCCCTTATGCTTTTTTCGCAAAAAATACACAATTTTTTTTTCAAAAATTAATAAACTTGAGATATAGAATTAAACTAGATGCCAAATTATGATCAAAATGGCCTCGATATTGACAATCGGTTTAGATTTGATAAAGTTGTGGCAATTCGAAGTCTGGGAATGTCATTTGAAAATTGGTAAGGGTTCCCCCTTATGCTTTTTTCGCCAAATAAAAAATATTTTTTTTTTTCAAAAATGTATAAACTTGAGATGTAGGATAAAACTAGATGCCAAATTATGATCAAAATGGCTTCGATATTGAAAATCGGCTGAGATTTGGCAAAGTTGCGGCAATTAGAAGTCTGGGGATGGCATTTCAAAATTGGTGAGGGTTCCCCCTTATGCTTTTTTCGCAAAAAATACACAATTTTTTTTTTCAAAAATTAATAAACTTGAGATGTAGAATTAAACTAGATGCCAAATTATGATCAGAACGGCTTCGATATTGACAATCGGTTTAGATTTGACAAAGTTGTGGCAATTCGAAGTCTGGGAATGTCATTTGAAAATTGGTAAGGGTTCCCCCTTATGCTTTTTTCGCCAAATAAAAAATATTTTTTTTTTTCAAAAATGTATAAACTTGTGATGTAGGATTAAACTAGATGCCAAATTATGATCAAAATGGCTTCGATATTGAAAATCGGCTGAGATTTGGCAAAGTTGCGGCAATTAGAAGTCTGGGGATGGCATTTCAAAATTGGTGAGGGTTCCCCCTTATGCTTTTTTCGCAAAAAATACACAATTTTTTTTTTCAAAAATTAATAAACTTGAGATGTAGAATTAAACTAGATGCCAAATTATGATCAGAACGGCTTCGATATTGACAATCGGTTTAGATTTGACAAAGTTGTGGCAATTCGAAGTCTGGGAATGTCATTTGAAAATTGGTAAGGGTTCCCCCTTATGATTTTTTCGCAAAAAATACACAATTATTTTTTTTCAAAAATTAATAAACTTGAAATGAAGAATTAAACTAGATGCCAAATTATGATCAAAATGGCTTCGATATTGAAAATCGGCTGAGATTTGGCAAAGTTGCGGCAATTAGAAGTCTGGGGATGGCATTTCAAAATTGGTGAGGGTTCCCCCTTATGCTTTTTTCGCAAAAAATACACCATTTTTTTTTCAAAAATTAATAAACTTGAGATGTAGAATTAAACTAGATGCCAAATTATGATCAGAACGGCTTCGATATTGACAATCGGTTTAGATTTGACAAAGTTGTGGCAATTCGAAGTCTGGGAATGTCATTTGAAAATTGGTAAGGGTTCCCCCTTATGCTTTTTTCGCCAAAAAAAAAAACATTTTTTTTTTTCAAAAATGTATAAACTTGAGATGTAGAATTAAACTAGATGCCAAATTATGATCAAAATGGCTTCGATATTGAAAATCGGCTGAGATTTGGCAAAGTTGCGGCAATTAGAAGTCTGGGGATGGCATTTCAAAATTGGTGAGGGTTCCCCCTTATGCTTTTTTCGCAAAAAATACACAATTTTTTTTTCAAAAATTAATAAACTTGAGATATAGAATTAAACTAGATGCCAAATTATGATCAAAATGGCCTCGATATTGACAATCGGTTTATATTTGATAAAGTTGTGGCAATTCGAAGTCTGGGAATGTCATTTGAAAATTGGTAAGGGTTCCGCCTTATGCTTTTTTCGCCAAAAAAAAATATATTTTTTTTTCAAAAATGTATAAACTTGAGATGAAGGATTAAACTAGATGCCAAATTATGATCAAAATGGCTTCGATATTGAAAATCGGCTTAGATTTGGCAAAGTTGTGGCAATTCGAAGTCTGGGAATGTAATTTCAAAATTGGTAAGGGTTCCCCCTTATGATTTTTTCGCAAAAAATACACAATTATTTTTTTGCAAGAATTAATAAACTTGAGATGTAGAATGAAACTAGATGCCAAATTATGATCAAAATGGCTTCGATATTGAAAATCGGCTGAGATTTGGCAAAGTTGCGGCAATTCGAAGTCTGGGGATGGCCTTTCAAAACTGGTGAGGGTTCCCCCTTATGCTTTTTTCGCAAAATATACACAATTTTTTTTTCAAAAATTAATAAACTTGAGATGTAGAATTTAACTAGATGCCAAACTATGATCAGAATGGCTTCGATATTAAAAATCGGCTTAGATTTGGCAAAGTTGTGGCAATTCGAAGTCTGGGAATGTAATTTCAAAATTTGTAAGGGTTCCCCCTTATGATTTTTTCGCAAAAAATACGCAATTATTTATTTGCAAAAATTAATAAACTTGAGATGTAGAATTAAACTAGATGCCAAATTATGATCGAAATGGCTTCGATATTGAAAATCGGCTTAGATTTGGCAAAGTTGTGGCAATTCGAAGTCTGGGATTGTAATTTCAAAATTTGTAAGGGTTCCCCCTTATGATTTTTTCGCAAAAAATACACAATTATTTTTTTTTTAAAATTAATAAACTTGAAATGAAGAATTAAACTAGATGCCAAATTATGATCAAAATGGCTTCGATATTGAAAATCGGCTGAGATTTGGCAAAGTTGCGGCAATTAGAAGTCTGGGGATGGCATTTCAAAATTGGTGAGGGTTCCCCCTTATGCTTTTTTCGCAAAAAATACACAATTTTTTTTTCAAAAATTAATAAACTTGAGATATAGAATTAAACTAGATGCCAAATTATGATCAAAATGGCCTCGATATTGACAATCGGTTTAGATTTGATAAAGTTGTGGCAATTCGAAGTCTGGGAATGTCATTTGAAAATTGGTAAGGGTTCCCCCTTATGCTTTTTTCGCCAAATAAAAAATATTTTTTTTTTTCAAAAATGTAAAAACTTGAGATGTAGGATTAAACTCGGTGCCAAATTATGATCAAAATGGCTTCGATATTGAAAATCGGCTGAGATTTGGCAAAGTTGCGGCAATTCGAAGACTGGGGATGGCATTTCAAAACTGGTGAGGGTTCCCCCTTATGCTTTTTTCGCAAAATATACACAATTTTTTTTTCAAAAATTAATAAACTTGAGATGTAGAATTAAACTAGATGCCAAACTATGATCAGAATGGCTTCGATATTAAAAATCGGCTTAGATTTGGCAAAGTTGTGGCAATTCGAAGTCTGGGAATGTAATTTCAAAATTTGTAAGGGTTCCCCCTTATGATTTTTTCGCAAAAAATACACAATTATTTATTTGCAAAACTTAATAAACTTGAGATGTAGAATTAAACTAGATGCCAAATTATGATCGAAATGGCTTCGATATTGAAAATCGGCTTAGATTTGGCAAAGTTGTGGCAATTCGAAGTCTGGGATTGTAATTTCAAAATTTGTAAGGGTTCCCCCTTATGATTTTTTCGCAAAAAATACACAATTATTTTTTTTTAAAAATTAATAAACTTGAAATGAAGAATTAAACTAGATGCGAAATTATGATCAAAATGGCTTCGATATTGAAAATCGGCTTAGATTTGGCAAAGTTGTGGCAATTCGAAGTCTGGGAATGTAATTTCAAAATTGGTAAGGGTTCCCCCTTATGATTTTTTCGCAAAAAATACACAATTATTTTTTTTTAAAAATTAATAAACTTGAAATGAAGAATTAAACTAGATGCCAAATTATGATCAAAATGGCTTCCATATTGAAAATCGGCTGAGATTTGGCAAAGTTGCGGCAATAAGAAGTCTGGGGATGGCATTTCAAAATTGGTGAGGGTTCCCCCTTATGCTTTTTTCGCAAAAAATACACATTTTTTTTTTCAAAAATTAATAAACTTGAGATATAGAATTAAACTAGATGCCAAATTATGATCAAAATGGCCTCGATATTGACAATCGGTTTAGATTTGATAAAGTTGTGGCAATTCGAAGTCTGGGAATGTCATTTGAAAATTGGTAAGGGTTCCCCCTTATGCTTTTTTCGCCAAATAAAAAATATTTTTTTTTTTCAAAAATGTATAAACTTGAGATGTAGGATTAAACTAGATGCCAAATTATGATCAAAATGGCTTCGATATTGAAAATCGGCTTAGATTTGGCAAAGTTGTGGCAATGCGAAGTCTGGGAATGTAATTTCAAAATTGGTAAGGGTTCCCCCTTATGATTCTTTCGCAAAAAATACACAATTATTTTTTTTAAAAAATTAATAAACTTGAAATGTAGAATTAAACTAGATGCCAAATTATGATCAAAATGGCTTCGATATTGAAAATCGGCTTAGATTTGGCAAAGTTGTGGCAATTCGAAGTCTGGGATTGTAATTTCAAAATTTGTAAGGGTTCCCCCTTATGATTTTTTCGCAAAAAATACACAATTATTTTTTTGCAAAAATTAATAAACTTGAGATATAGAATTAAACTAGATGCCAAATTATGATCAAAATGGCTTCGATATTGAAAATCGGCTGAGATTTGGCAAAGTTGCGGCAATTAGAAGTCTGGGGATGGCATTTCAAAATTGGTGAGGGTTCCCCCTTATGCTTTTTTCGCAAAAAATACACAATTTTTTTTTTCAAAAATTAATAAACTTGAGATATAGAATTAAACTAGATGCCAAATTATGATCAAAATGGCCTCGATATTGACAATCGGTTTAGATTTGATAAAGTTGTGGCAATTCGAAGTCTGGGAATGTCATTTGAAAATTGGTAAGGGTTCCCCCTTATGCATTTTTCGCCAAATAAAAAATATTTTTTTTTTTCAAAAATGTATAAACTTGAGATGTAGGATTAAACTAGATGCCAAATTATGATCAAAATGGCTTCGATATTGAAAATCGGCTTAGATTTGGCAAAGTTGTGGCAATTCGAAGTCTGGGAATGTAATTTCAAAATTGGTAAGCGTTCCCCCTTATGATTTTTTCGCAAAAAATACACAATTATTTTTTTTGAAAAATTAATAAACTTGAAATGAAGAAGTTATGATCAAAATGGCTTCGATATTGAAAATCGGATTAGATTTGGCAAAGTTGTGGCAATTCGAAGTCTGGGATTGTAATTTCAAAATTTGTAAGGGTTCCCCCTTATGAATTTTTCGCACAAAATACACAATTATTTTTTTGCAAAAATTAATAAACTTGAGATGTAGAATTAAACTAGATGCCAAATTATGATCAAAATGGCTTCGATATTGAAAATCGGCTGAGATTTGGCAAAGTTGCGGCAATTAGAAGTCTGGGGATGGCATTTCAAAATTGGTGAGGGTTCCCCCTTATGCTTTTTTCGCAAAAAATACACAATTTTTTTTTCAAAAATTAATAAACTTGAGATTTAGAATTAAACTAGATGCCAAATTATGATCAAAATGGCCTCGATATTGACAATCGGTTTATATTTGATAAAGTTGTGGCAATTCGAAGTCTGGGAATGTCATTTGAAAATTGGTAAGGGTTCCGCCTTATGCTTTTTTCGCCAAAAACTACACAATTTTTTTTTTCAAAAATGTATAAACTTGAGATAAAGGATTAAACTAGATGCCAAATTATGATCAAAATGGCTTCGATATTGAAAATCGGATTCGATTTGGCAAAGTTGTGGCAATTCGAAGTCTGGGAATGTAATTTCAAAATTGGTAAGGGTTCCCCCTTATGATTTTTTCGCAAAAAGTACACAATTATTTTTTTTTTTTTTTTAATAAACTTGAAAAGTAGAATTAAACTAGATGCCAAATTATGATCAAAATGGCTTCGATATTGAAAATCGGCTGACATTTGGCAAAGTTGCGGCAATTCGCAGTCTGGGGATGACATTTCAAAACTGGTGAGGCTTCCCCCTTATGCTTTTTTCGCAAAATATACACAATTTTTTTTTCAAAAATGTATAAACTTGAGATGTAGAATTAAACTAGATGCCAAACTATGATCGGAATGGCTTCGATATTAAAAATCGGCTTAGATTTGGCAAAGTTGCGGCAATTAGAAGTCTGGGGATGGCATTTCAAAATTGGTGAGGGTTCCCCCTTATGCTTTTTTCGCAAAAAATACACAATTTTTTTTTTCAAAAATTAATAAACTTGAGATGTAGAATTAAACTAGATGCCAAATTATGATCAAAATGGCCTCGATATTGACAATCGGTTTAGATTTGATAAAGTTGTGGCAATTCGAAGTCTGGGAATGTCATTTGAAAATTGGTAAGGGTTCCCCCTTATGCATTTTTCGCCAAATAAAAAATATTTTTTTTTTTCAAAAATGTATAAACTTGAGATGTAGGATTAAACTAGATGCCAAATTATGATCAAAATGGCTTCGATATTGAAAATCGGCTTAGATTTGGCAAAGTTGTGGCAATTCGAAGTCTGGGATTGTAATTTCAAAATTTGTAAGGGTTCCCCCTTATGAATTTTTCGCAAAAAATACACAATTATTTTTTTGCAAAAATTAATAAACTTGAGATGTAGAATTAAACTAGATGCCAAATTATGATCAAAATGGCTTCGATATTGACAATCGGTTTAGATTTGACAAAGTTGAGGCAATTCGAAGTCTGGGAATGTCATTTGAAAATTGGTAAGGGTTCCCCCTTATGCTTTTTTCGCAAAAAATACAAAATTTTTTTTTCAAAAATTAATAAACTTGAGATATAGAATTAAACTAGATGCCAAATTATGATCAAAATGGCCTCGATATTGACAATCGGTTTAGATTTGATAAAGTTGTGGCAATTCGAAGTCTGGGAATGTCATTTGAAAATTGGTAAGGGTTCCCCCTTATGCTTTTTTCGCCAAATAAAAAATATTTTTTTTTTTCAAAAATGTATAAACTTGAGATGTAGGATTAAACTAGATGCCAAATTATGATCAAAATGGCTTCGATATTGAAAATCGGCTTAGATTTGGCAAAGTTGTGGCAATTCGAAGTCTGGGAATGTAATTTCAAAATTGGTAAGGGTTCCCCCTTATGATTTTTTCGCAAGAAATACACAATTATTTTTTTGCAAGAATTAATAAACTTGAGATGTAGAATTAAACTAGACGCCAAATTATGATCAAAATAGCTTCGATATTGAAAATCGGCTTAGATTTGGCAAAGTTGCGGCAATTCGAAGTCTGGGAATGTTATTTCAAAATTGGTGAGGGTTCCCCCTTATGATTTTTTCGCAAGAAATACACAATTATTTTTTTGCAAGAATTAATAAACTTGAGATGTAGAATTAAACTAGACGCCAAATTATGATCAAAATGGCTTCGATATTGAAAATCGGCTGAGATTTGACAAAGTTGTGGCAATTCGAAGTCTGGGAATGTCATTTGAAAATTGGTAAGGGTTCCCCCTTTTGCTTTTTTCGCCAAAAAAAAAAACATTTTTTTCTTTCAAAAATGTATAAACTTGAGATGTAGAATTAAACTAGATGCCAAATTATGATCAAAATGGCTTCGATATTGAAAATCGGCTGAGATTTGGCAAAGTTGCGGCAATTAGAAGTCTGGGGATGGCATTTCAAAATTGGTGAGGGTTCCCCCTTATGCTTTTTTCGCAAAAAATACACAATTTTTTTTTCAAAAATTAATAAACTTGAGATATAGAATTAAACTAGATGCCAAATTATGATCAAAATGGCCTCGATATTGACAATCGGTTTAGATTTGATAAAGTTGTGGCAATTCGAAGTCTGGGAATGTCATTTGAAAATTGGTAAGGGTTCCCCCTTATGCATTTTTCGCCAAATAAAAAATATTTTTTTTTTCAAAAATGTATAAACTTGAGATGTAGGATTAAACTAGATGCCAAATTATGATCAAAATGGCTTCGATATTGAAAATCGGCTTAGATTTGGCAAAGTTGTGGAAATTCGAAGTCTGGGAATGTAATTTCAAAATTGGTAAGCGTTCCCCCTTATGATTTTTTCGCAAAAAATACACAATTATTTTTTTTTAAAAATTAATAAACTTGAAATGAAGAAGTTATGATCAAAATGGCTTCGATATTGAAAATCGGATTAGATTTGGCAAAGTTGTGGCAATTCGAAGTCTGGGATTGTAATTTCAAAATTTGTAAGGGTTCCCCCTTATGAATTTTTCGCAAAAAATACACAATTATTTTTTTGCAAAAATTAATAAACTTGAGATGTAGAATTAAACTAGATGCCAAATTATGATCAAAATGGCTTCGATATTGAAAATCGGCTGAGATTTGGCAAAGTTGCGGCAATTAGAAGTCTGGGGATGGCATTTCAAAATTGGTGAGGGTTCCCCCTTATGCTTTTTTCGCAAAAAATACACAATTTTTTTTTCAAAAATTAATAAACTTGAGATTTAGAATTAAACTAGATGCCAAATTATGATCAAAATGGCCTCGATATTGACAATCGGTTTATATTTGATAAAGTTGTGGCAATTCGAAGTCTGGGAATGTCATTTGAAAATTGGTAAGGGTTCCGCCTTATGCTTTTTTCGCCAAAAACTACACAATTTTTTTTTTCAAAAATGTATAAACTTGAGATAAAGGATTAAACTAGATGCCAAATTATGATCAAAATGGCTTCGATATTGAAAATCGGCTTAGATTTGGCAAAGTTGTGGCAATTCGAAGTCTGGGAATGTAATTTCAAAATTGGTAAGGGTTCCCCCTTATGATTTTTTCGCAAAAAGTACACAATTATTTTTTTTTTTTATACCCTGATCCCATTAAAAATGGGAAAAAGGGGTATTATGGTTTTGTGCAAAAGTATGTAACAGGCATAAGGAAACATCTCCGACCCCATAAAGTATATATATTCTTGATCACTATCAATAGCCGAGTCGATTTAGCCCTGTCCGTCTGTCCGTCCGTCTGTCCGTCTGTCCGTCTGTATGAACGCACGTTTCTCAGAGACTACAAAAGCTAGAGACTATTTGAAATATAAGTTCTCGTGGTGCCGGGACAAGACCAGTTTATCATTTTTTTTCGATATCTCATCCCGTTCAAAAGTTATCGATAAATATCGATTTCAGACAAGTGTTTTTCGGGCATAACTTGAAAGTTATAAGTGCTAGAAACTTTATATTCAGGTTTAAGTTACTGTACTGCCGGCTCTAAACAAACTTATCATTTTTTTTTCAATATCTCAATCCTTTCAAAAGTTATCGATAAATTAAGTTTCCAAAACTGTGTTTTTAAGGTATAGCTTAAAAGTTATAAGACGTAGAGTCACCAAATTTGGTACATATACTCTCTAATAGCACACAGAGGTTAAATGCATTTCACTTTTTGGATACCCCTCCCCGATCTCCAAGAAATCGAAAAATACGTATTTTAAGAGGTATGACCTTCGGATTTTACATAGTCTCACATTTATGAGCCATCTTTGTGTCCTACAAATTTCATTACGATCGGACAATAAACTCAGAAGTTATTAACGATTCAATGTAACATAGTTTGGTGCCAAAGGAAGAAGAAGCAAAGCAATTGATGACACGCGTAGCAAGCAGCTTGTGTTTGTATATGTGTGTGTGTGTGTTTCTATGTATGAATGCAGATAAATAACTTGAATGAACGTCAGAACTTGGATCAGGGTATATCCTAGTCGGGCACTCTCGACTAGAGCACTCTTACTTGTTTTTTAATAAACTTGAAATGTAGAATTAAACTAGATGCCAAATTATGATCAAAATGGCTTCGATATTGAAAATCGGCTTAGATTTGGCAAAGTTGCGGCAATTCGAAGTCTGGGAATGTTATTTCAAAATTGGTAAGGGTTCCCCCTTATGATTTTTTCGCAAAAAATACACAATTATTTTTTTGCAAGAATTAATAAACTTGAGATGTAGAATTAAACTAGATGCCAAATTATGATCAAAACGGCTTCGATATTGACAATCGGTTTAGATTTGACAAAGTTGTGGCAATTCGAAGTCTGGGAATGTCATTTGAAAATTGGTAAGGGTTCCCCCTTATGCTTTTTTCGCCAAATAAAAAATATTTTTTTTTTCAAAAATTAATAAACTTGAGATGTAGAATTAAACTAGATGCCAAATTATGATCAAAATGGCTTCGATATTGAAAATCGGCTGAGATTTGGCAAAGTTGCGGCAATTAGAAGTCTGGGGATGGCATTTCAAAATTGGTGAGGGTTCCCCCTTATGCTTTTTTCGCAAAAAATACACAATTTTTTTTTTCAAAAATTAATAAACTTGAGATTTAGAATTAAACTAGATGCCAAATTATGATCAAAATGGCCTCGATATTGACAATCGGTTTATATTTGATAAAGTTGTGGCAATTCGAAGTCTGGGAATGTCATTTGAAAATTGGTAAGGGTTCCGCCTTATGCTTTTTTCGCCAAAAACTACACAATTTTTTTTTTCAAAAATGTATAAACTTGAGATGAAGGATTAAACTAGATGCCAAATTAAGATCAAAATGGCTTCGATATTGAAAATCGGCTTAGATTTGGCAAAGTTGTGGCAATTCGAAGTCTGGGAATGTAATTTCAAAATTGGTAAGGGTTCCCCCTTATGATTTTTTCGCAAAAAGTACACAATTATTTATTATTTTTTTTTAATAAACTTGAAATGTAGAATTAAACTAGATGCCAAATTATGATCAAAATGGCTTCGATATTGAAAATCGGCTTAGATTTGGCAAAGTTGCGGCAATTCGAAGTCTGGGAATGTTATTTCAAAATTGGTAAGGGTTCCCCCTTATGATTTTTTCGCAAAAAATACACAATTATTTTTTTGCAAGAATTAATAAACTTGAGATGTAGAATTAAACTAGATGCCAAATTATGATCAAAATGGCTTCGATATTGAAAATCGGCTGAGATTTGGCAAAGTTGCGGCAATTCGCAGTCTGGGGATGACATTTCAAAACTGGTGAGGGTTCCCCCTTATGCTTTTTTCGCAAAATATACACAATTTTTTTTTCAAAAATGTATAAACTTGAGATGTAGAATTAAACTAGATGCCAAACTATGATCGGAATGGCTTCGATATTAAAAATCGGCTTAGATTTGGCAAAGTTGCGGCAATTCGAAGTCTGGGAATGTAATTTCAAAATTTGTAAGGGTTCCCCCTTATGATTTTTTCGCAAAAAATACACAATAATTTATTTGCAAAAATTAATAAACTTGAGATGTAGAATTAAACTAGATGCCAAATTATGATCGAAATGGCTTCGATATTGAAAATCGGCTTAGATTTGGCAAAGTTGTGGCAATTCGAAGTCTGGGATTGTAATTTCAAAATTTGTAAGGGTTCCCCCTTATGATTTTTTCGCAAAAAATACACAATTATTTTTTTGCAAGAATTAATAAACTTGAGATGTAGAATTAAACTAGATGCCAAATTATGATCAAAATGGCTTCGATATTGAAAATCGGCTGAGATTTGGCAAAGTTGCGGCAATTCGAAGTCTGGGGATGGCATTTCAAAACTGGTGAGGGTTCCCCCTTATGCTTTTTTCGCAAAATATACACAATTTTTTTTTCAAAAATTAATAAACTTGAGATGTAGAATTAAACTAGATGCCAATCTATGATCGGAATGGCTTCGATATTAAAAATCGGCTTAGATTTGGCAAAGTTGTGGCAATTCGAAGTCTGGGAATGTAATTTCAAAATTTGTAAGGGTTCCCCCTTATGATTTTTTCGCAAAAAATACACAATTATTTATTTGCAAAAATTAATAAACTTGAGATGTAGAATTAAACTAGATGCCAAATTATGATCGAAATGGCTTCGATATTGAAAATCGGCTTAGATTTGGCAAAGTTGTGGCAATTCGAAGTCTGGGATGGTAATTTCAAAATTTGTCAGGGTTCCCCCTTATGATTTTTTCGCAAAAAATACACAATTATTTTTTTTAAAAATTAATAAACTTGAAATGAAGAATTAAACTAGATGCCAAATTATGATCAAAATGGCTTCGATATTGAAAATCGGCTTAGATTTGGCAAAGTTGTGGCAATTCGAAGTCTGGGAATGTAATTTCAAAATTGGTAAGGGTTCCCCCTTATGATTTTTTCGCAAAAAATACACAATTATTTTTTTTTAAAAATTAATAAACTTGAAATGAAGAATTAAACTAGATGCCAAATTATGATCAAAATGGCTTCGATATTGAAAATCGGCTTAGATTTGGCAAAGTTGTGGCAATTCGAAGTCTGGGATTGTAATTTCAAAATTGGTGAGGGTTCCCCCTTATGATTTTTTCGCCAAAAAAAAAACATTTTTTTTTTTCAAAAATGTATAAACTTGAGATGTAGAATTAAACTAGATGCCAAATTATGATCAAAATGGCTTCGATATTGAAAATCGGCTGAGATTTGGCAAAGTTGCGGCAATTAGAAGTCTGGGGATGGCATTACAAAATTGGTGAGGGTTCCCCCTTATGCTTTTTTCGCAAAAAATACACAATTTTTTTTTCAAAAATTAATAAACTTGAGATAAAGAATTAAACTAGATGCCAAATTATGATCAAAATGGCCTCGATATTGACAATCGGTTTAGATTTGATAAAGTTGTGGTAATTCGAAGTCTGGGAATGTCATTTGAAAATTGGTAAGGGTTCCCCCTTATGCTTTTTTCGCCAAATAAAAAATATTTTTTTTTTCAAAAATGTATAAACTTGAGATGTAGGATTAAACTTGATGCCAAATTATGATCAAAATGGCTTCGATATTGAAAATCGGCTTAGATTTGGCAAAGTTGTGGCAATTCGAAGTCTGGGAATGTAATTTCAAAATTGGTAAGGGTTCCCCCTTATGATTTTTTCGCAAGAAATACACAATTATTTTGTTGCAAGAATAAATAAACTTGAGATGTAGAATTAAACTAGACGCCAAATTATGATCAAAATGGCTTCGATATTGAAAATCGGCTTAGATTTGGCAAAGTTGCGGCAATTCGAAGTCTGGGAATGTTATTTCAAAATTGGTGAGGGTTCCCCCTTATGATTTTTTCGCAAGAAATACACAATTATTTTTTTGCAAGAATTAATAAACTTGAGATGTAGAATTAAACTAGACGCCAAATTATGATCAAAATGGCTTCGATATTGAAAATCGGCTGAGATTTGACACAGTTGTGGCAATTCGAAGTCTGGGAATGTCATTTGAAAATTGGTGAGGGTTCCCCCTTATGCTTTTTTCGCCACAAAAAAAAACATTTTTTTCTTTCAAAAATGTATAAACTTGAGATGTAGAATTAAACTAGATGCCAAATTATGATCAAAATGGCTTCGATATTGAAAATCGGCTGAGATTTGGCAAAGTTGCGGCAATTAGAAGTCTGGGGATGGCATTTCAAAATTGGTGAGGGTTCCCCCTTATGATTTTTTCGCAAAAAATACACAATTATTTTTTTTAAAAAATTAATAAACTTGAAATGAAGAATTAAACTAGATGCCAAATTATGATCAAAATGGCTTCGATATTGACAATCGGTTTAGATTTGACAAAGTTGAGGCAATTCGAAGTCTGGGAATGTCATTTGAAAATTGGTAAGGGTTCCCCCTTATGCTTTTTTCGCAAAAAATACAAAATTTTTTTTTCAAAAATTAATAAACTTGAGATATAGAATTAAACTAGATGCCAAATTATGATCAAAATGGCCTCGATATTGACAATCGGTTTAGATTTGATAAAGTTGTGGCAATTCGAAGTCTGGGAATGTCATTTGAAAATTGGTAAGGGTTCCCCCTTATGCTTTTTTCGCCAAATAAAAAATATTTTTTTTTTTCAAAAATGTATAAACTTGAGATGTAGGATTAAACTAGATGCCAAATTATTATCAAAATGGCTTCGATATTGAAAATCGGCTGAGATTTGGCAAAGTTGCGGCAATTAGAAGTCTGGGGATGGCATTTCAAAATTGGTGAGGGTTCCCCCTTATGCTTTTTTCGCAAAAAATACACAATTTTTTTTTTCAAAAATTAA
Source organism: Drosophila maculinotata (assembly GCA_035045305.1). Classification (NCBI taxonomy): domain Eukaryota; kingdom Metazoa; phylum Arthropoda; class Insecta; order Diptera; family Drosophilidae; genus Drosophila; species Drosophila maculinotata. Next base: position 73,921 of record JAWNPD010000278.1, read on the forward strand.
TAAACTTGAGATGTAGAATTAAACTAGATGCCAAATTATGATCAAAATGGCCTCGATATTGACAATCGGTTTAGATTTGATAAAGTTGTGGCAATTCGAAGTCTGGGAATGTCATTTGAAAATTGGTAAGGGTTCCCCCTTATGCATTTTTCGCCAAATAAAAAATATTTTTTTTTTCAAAAATGTATAAACTTGAGATGTAGGATTAAACTAGATGCCAAATTATGATCAAAATGGCTTCGATATTGAAAATCGGCTTAGATTTGGCAAAGTTGTGGCAATTCGAAGTCTGGGATTGTAATTTCAAAATTTGTAAGGGTTCCCCCTTATGAATTTTTCGCAAAAAATACACAATTATTTTTTTGCAAAAATTAATAAACTTGAGATGTAGAATTAAACTAGATGCCAAATTATGATCAAAATGGCTTCGATATTGACAATCGGCTTAGATTTGACAAAGTTGAGGCAATTCGAAGTCTGGGAATGTCATTTGAAAATTGGTAAGGGTTCCCCCTTATGCTTTTTTCGCAAAAAATACAAAATTTTTTTTTCAAAAATTAATAAACTTGAGATATAGAATTAAACTAGATGCCAAATTATGATCAAAATGGCCTCGATATTGACAATCGGTTTAGATTTGATAAAGTTGTGGCAATTCGAAGTCTGGGAATGTCATTTGAAAATTGGTAAGGGTTCCCCCTTATGCTTTTTTCGCCAAATAAATATATAATTTTTTTTTCAAAAATGTATAAACTTGAGATGTAGGATTAAACTAGATGCCAAATTATGATCAAAATGGCTTCGATATTGAAAATCGGCTTAGATTTGGCAAAGTTGTGGCAATTCGAAGTCTGGGAATGTAATTTCAAAATTGGTAAGGGTTCCCCCTTATGATTTTTTCGCAAGAAATACACAATTATTTTTTTGCAAGAATTAATAAACTTGAGATGTAGAATTAAACTAGACGCCAAATTATGATCAAAATAGCTTCGATATTGAAAATCGGCTTAGATTTGGCAAAGTTGCGGCAATTCGAAGTCTGGGAATGTTATTTCAAAATTGGTGAGGGTTCCCCCTTATGATTTTTTCGCCAAAGAAATACACAATTATTTTTTTGCAAGAATTAATAAACTTGAGATGTAGGATTAAACTAGACGCCAAATTATGATCAAAATGGCTTCGATATTGAAAATCGGCTGAGATTTGACAAAGTTGTGGCAATTCGAAGTCTGGGAATGTCATTTGAAAATTGGTAAGGGTTCCCCCTTATGATTTTTTCGCCAAAAAATACACAATTATTTTTTTTCAAAAATTAATAAACTTGAGATGTAGAATTAAACTAGATGCCAAATTATGATCAAAATGGCTTCGATATTGAAAATCGGCTGAGATTTGGCAAAGTTGCGGCAATTCGAAGTCTGGGGATGTCATTTCAAAATTGGTGAGGGTTCCCCCTTATGATTTTTTCGCAAGAAATACACAATTATTTTTTTGCAAGAATTAATAAACTTGAGATGTAGAATTAAACTAGACGCCAAATTATGATCAAAATGGCTTCGATATTGAAAATCGGCTGAGATTTGACAAAGTTGTGGCAATTCGAAGTCTGGGAATGTCATTTGAAAATTGGTAAGGGTTCCCCCTTTTGCTTTTTTCGCCAAAAAAAAAACATTTTTTTCTTTCAAAAATGTATAAACTTGAGATGTAGAATTAAACTAGATGCCAAATTATGATCAAAATGGCTTCGATATTGAAAATCGGCTGAGATTTGGCAAAGTTGCGGCAATTAGAAGTCTGGGGATGGCATTTCAAAATTGGTGAGGGTTCCCCCTTATGCTTTTTTCGCAAAAAATACACAATTTTTTTTCAAAAATTAATAAACTTGAGATATAGAATTAAACTAGATGCCAAATTATGATCAAAATGGCCTCGATATTGACAATCGGTTTAGATTTGATAAAGTTGTGGCAATTCGAAGTCTGGGAATGTCATTTGAAAATTGGTAAGGGTTCCCCCTTATGCATTTTTCGCCAAATAAAAAATATTTTTTTTTTTTCAAAAATGTATAAACTTGAGATGTAGGATTAAACTAGATGCCAAATTATGATCAAAATGGCTTCGATATTGAAAATCGGCTTAGATTTGGCAAAGTTGTGGAAATTCGAAGTCTGGGAATGTAATTTCAAAATTGGTAAGCGTTCCCCCTTATGATTTTTTCGCAAAAAATACACAATTATTTTTTTTTAAAAATTAATAAACTTGAAATGAAGAAGTTATGATCAAAATGGCTTCGATATTGAAAATCGGATTAGATTTGGCAAAGTTGTGGCAATTCGAAGTCTGGGATTGTAATTTCAAAATTTGTAAGGGTTCCCCCTTATGAATTTTTCGCAAAAAATACACAATTATTTTTTTGCAAAAATTAATAAACTTGAGATGTAGAATTAAACTAGATGCCAAATTATGATCAAAATGGCTTCGATATTGAAAATCGGCTGAGATTTGGCAAAGTTGCGGCAATTAGAAGTCTGGGGATGGCATTTCAAAATTGGTGAGGGTTCCCCCTTATGCTTTTTTCGCAAAAAATACACAATTTTTTTTTCAAAAATTAATAAACTTGAGATTTAGAATTAAACTAGATGCCAAATTATGATCAAAATGGCCTCGATATTGACAATCGGTTTATATTTGATAAAGTTGTGGCAATTCGAAGTCTGGGAATGTCATTTGAAAATTGGTAAGGGTTCCGCCTTATGCTTTTTTCGCCAAAAACTACACAATTTTTTTTTTCAAAAATGTATAAACTTGAGATAAAGGATTAAACTAGATGCCAAATTATGATCAAAATGGCTTCGATATTGAAAATCGGCTTAGATTTGGCAAAGTTGTGGCAATTCGAAGTCTGGGAATGTAATTTCAAAATTGGTAAGGGTTCCCCCTTATGATTTTTTCGCAAAAAGTACACAATTATTTTTTTTTTTATACCCTGATCCCATTAAAAATGGGAAAAAGGGGTATTATGGTTTTGTGCAAAAGTATGTAACAGGCATAAGGAAACATCTCCGACCCCATAAAGTATATATATTCTTGATCACTATCAATAGCCGAGTCGATTTAGCCCTGTCCGTCTGTCCGTCCGTCTGTCCGTCTGTCCGTCTGTATGAACGCACGTTTCTCAGAGACTACAAAAGCTAGAGACTATTTGAAATATAAGTTCTCGTGGTGCCGGGACAAGACCAGTTTATCATTTTTTTTTCGATATCTCATCCCGTTCAAAAGTTATCGATAAATATCGATTTCAGACAAGTGTTTTTCGGGCATAACTTGAAAGTTATAAGTGCTAGAAACTTTATATTCAGGTTTAAGTTACTGTACTGCCGGCTCTAAACAAACTTATCATTTTTTTTTCAATATCTCAATCCTTTCAAAAGTTATCGATAAATTAAGTTTCCAAAACTGTGTTTTTAAGGTATAGCTTAAAAGTTATAAGACGTAGAGTCACCAAATTTGGTACATATACTCTCTAATAGCACACAGAGGTTAAATGCATTTCACTTTTTGGATACCCCTCCCCGATCTCCAAGAAATCGAAAAATACGTATTTTAAGAGGTATGACCTTCGGATTTTACATAGTCTCACATTTATGAGCCATCTTTGTGTCCTACAAATTTCATTACGATCGGACAATAAACTCAGAAGTTATTAACGATTCAATGTAACATAGTTTGGTGCCAAAGGAAGAAGAAGCAAAGCAATTGATGACACGCGTAGCAAGCAGCTTGTGTTTGTATATGTGTGTGTGTGTTTCTATGTATGAATGCAGATAAATAACTTGAATGAACGTCAGAACTTGGATCAGGGTATATCCTAGTCGGGCACTCTCGACTAGAGCACTCTTACTTGTTTTTTAATAAACTTGAAATGTAGAATTAAACTAGATGCCAAATTATGATCAAAATGGCTTCGATATTGAAAATCGGCTTAGATTTGGCAAAGTTGCGGCAATTCGAAGTCTGGGAATGTTATTTCAAAATTGGTAAGGGTTCCCCCTTATGATTTTTTCGCAAAAAATACACAATTATTTTTTTGCAAGAATTAATAAACTTGAGATGTAGAATTAAACTAGATGCCAAATTATGATCAAAATGGCTTCGATATTGAAAATCGGCTGAGATTTGGCAAAGTTGCGGCAATTCGCAGTCTGGGGATGACATTTCAAAACTGGTGAGGGTTCCCCCTTATGCTTTTTTCGCAAAATATACACAATTTTTTTTTCAAAAATGTATAAACTTGAGATGTAGAATTAAACTAGATGCCAAACTATGATCGGAATGGCTTCGATATTAAAAATCGGCTTAGATTTGGCAAAGTTGCGGCAATTCGAAGTCTGGGAATGTAATTTCAAAATTTGTAAGGGTTCCCCCTTATGATTTTTTCGCAAAAAATACACAATTATTTATTTGCAAAAATTAATAAACTTGAGATGTAGAATTAAACTAGATGCCAAATTATGATCGAAATGGCTTCGATATTGAAAATCGGCTTAGATTTGGCAAAGTTGTGGCAATTCGAAGTCTGGGATTGTAATTTCAAAATTTGTAAGGGTTCTCCCTTATGATTTTTTCGCAAAAATTACACAATTATTTTTTTGCAAGAATTAATAAACTTGAGATGTAGAATTAAACTAGATGCCAAATTATGATCAAAATGGCTTCGATATTGAAAATCGGCTGAGATTTGGCAAAGTTGCGGCAATTCGAAGTCTGGGGATGGCATTTCAAAACTGGTGAGGGTTCCCCCTTATGCTTTTTTCGCAAAATATACACAATTTTTTTTTCAAAAATTTATAAACTTGAGATGTAGAATTAAACTAGATGCCAATCTATGATCGGAATGGCTTCGATATTAAAAATCGGCTTAGATTTGGCAAAGTTGTGGCAATTCGAAGTCTGGGAATGTAATTTCAAAATTTGTAAGGGTTCCCCCTTATGATTTTTTCGCAAAAAATACACAATTATTTATTTGCAAAAATTAATAAACTTGAGATGTAGAATTAAACTAGATGCCAAATTATGATCGAAATGGCTTCGATATTGAAAATCGGCTTAGATTTGGCAAAGTTGTGGCAATTCGAAGTCTGGGATTGTAATTTCAAAATTTGTCAGGGTTCCCCCTTATGATTTTTTCGCAAAAAATACACAATTATTTTTTTTTAAAAATTAATAAACTTGAAATGAAGAATTAAACTAGATGCCAAATTATGATCAAAATGGCTTCGATATTGAAAATCGGCTTAGATTTGGCAAAGTTGTGGCAATTCGAAGTCTGGGATTGTAATTTCAAAATTGGTGAGGGTTCCCCCTTATGCTTTTTTCGCAAAAAATACACAATTTTTTTTTTCAAAAATTAATAAACTTGAGATGTAGAATTAAACTAGATGCCAAATTATGATCAGAACGGCTTCGATATTGACAATCGGTTTAGATTTGACAAAGTTGTGGCAATTCGAAGTCTGGGAATGTCATTTGAAAATTGGTAAGGGTTCCCCCTTATGCTTTTTTCGCCAAATAAAAAATATTTTTTTTTTCAAAAATTAATAAACTTGAGATGTAGAATTAAACTAGATGCCAAATTATGATCAAAATGGCTTCGATATTGAAAATCGGCTGAGATTTGGCAAAGTTGCGGCAATTAGAAGTCTGGGGATGGCATTTCAAAATTGGTGAGGGTTCCCCCTTATGCTTTTTTCGCAAAAAATACACAATTTTTTTTTTCAAAAATTAATAAACTTGAGATTTAGAATTAAACTAGATGCCAAATTATGATCAAAATGGCCTCGATATTGACAATCGGTTTATATTTGATAAAGTTGTGGCAATTCGAAGTCTGGGAATGTCATTTGAAAATTGGTAAGGGTTCCGCCTTATGCTTTTTTCGCCAAAAACTACACAATTTTTTTTTTCAAAAATGTATAAACTTGAGATGAAGGATTAAACTAGATGCCAAATTAAGATCAAAATGGCTTCGATATTGAAAATCGGCTTAGATTTGGCAAAGTTGTGGCAATTCGAAGTCTGGGAATGTAATTTCAAAATTGGTAAGGGTTCCCCCTTATGATTTTTTCGCAAAAAGTACACAATTATTTTTTTTTTTTTTTTAATAAACTTGAAATGTAGAATTAAACTAGATGCCAAATTATGATCAAAATGGCTTCGATATTGAAAATCGGCTTAGATTTGGCAAAGTTGCGGCAATTCGAAGTCTGGGAATGTTATTTCAAAATTGGTAAGGGTTCCCCCTTATGATTTTTTCGCAAAAAATACACAATTATTTTTTTGCAAGAATTAATAAACTTGAGATGTAGAATTAAACTAGATGCCAAATTATGATCAAAATGGCTTCGATATTGAAAATCGGCTGAGATTTGGCAAAGTTGCGGCAATTCGCAGTCTGGGGATGACATTTCAAAACTGGTGAGGGTTCCCCCTTATGCTTTTTTCGCAAAATATACACAATTTTTTTTTCAAAAATGTATAAACTTGAGATGTAGAATTAAACTAGATGCCAAACTATGATCGGAATGGCTTCGATATTAAAAATCGGCTTAGATTTGGCAAAGTTGCGGCAATTCGAAGTCTGGGAATGTAATTTCAAAATTTGTAAGGGTTCCCCCTTATGATTTTTTCGCAAAAAATACACAATTATTTATTTGCAAAAATTAATAAACTTGAGATGTAGAATTAAACTAGATGCCAAATTATGATCGAAATGGCTTCGATATTGAAAATCGGCTTAGATTTGGCAAAGTTGTGGCAATTCGAAGTCTGGGATTGTAATTTCAAAATTTGTAAGGGTTCCCCCTTATGATTTTTTCGCAAAAAATACACAATTATTTTTTTGCAAGAATTAATAAACTTGAGATGTAGAATTAAACTAGATGCCAAATTATGATCAAAATGGCTTCGATATTGAAAATCGGCTGAGATTTGGCAAAGTTGCGGCAATTCGAAGTCTGGGGATGGCATTTCAAAACTGGTGAGGGTTCCCCCTTATGCTTTTTTCGCAAAATATACACAATTTTTTTTTCAAAAATTAATAAACTTGAGATGTAGAATTAAACTAGATGCCAATCTATGATCGGAATGGCTTCGATATTAAAAATCGGCTTAGATTTGGCAAAGTTGTGGCAATTCGAAGTCTGGGAATGTAATTTCAAAATTTGTAAGGGTTCCCCCTTATGATTTTTTCGCAAAAAATACACAATTATTTATTTGCAAAAATTAATAAACTTGAGATGTAGAATTAAACTAGATGCCAAATTATGATCGAAATGGCTTCGATATTGAAAATCGGCTTAGATTTGGCAAAGTTGTGGCAATTCGAAGTCTGGGATGGTAATTTCAAAATTTGTCAGGGTTCCCCCTTATGATTTTTTCGCAAAAAATACACAATTATTTTTTTTTAAAAATTAATAAACTTGAAATGAAGAATTAAACTAGATGCCAAATTATGATCAAAATGGCTTCGATATTGAAAATCGGCTTAGATTTGGCAAAGTTGTGGCAATTCGAAGTCTGGGAATGTAATTTCAAAATTTGTCAGGGTTCCCCCTTATGATTTTTTCGCAAAAAATACACAATTATTTTTTTTTAAAAATTAATAAACTTGAAATGAAGAATTAAACTAGATGCCAAATTATGATCAAAATGGCTTCGATATTGAAAATCGGCTTAGATTTGGCAAAGTTGTGGCAATTCGAAGTCTGGGATTGTAATTTCAAAATTGGTGAGGGTTCCCCCTTATGATTTTTTCGCCAAAAAAAAAACATTTTTTTTTTCAAAAATGTATAAACTTGAGATGTAGAATTAAACTAGATGCCAAATTATGATCAAAATGGCTTCGATATTGAAAATCGGCTGAGATTTGGCAAAGTTGCGGCAATTAGAAGTCTGGGGATGGCATTACAAAATTGGTGAGGGTTCCCCCTTATGATTTTTTCGCAAAAAATACACAATTTTTTTTTCAAAAATTAATAAACTTGAGATAAAGAATTAAACTAGATGCCAAATTATGATCAAAATGGCCTCGATATTGACAATCGGTTTAGATTTGATAAAGTTGTGGTAATTCGAAGTCTGGGAATGTCATTTGAAAATTGGTAAGGGTTCCCCCTTATGCTTTTTTCGCCAAATAAAAAATATTTTTTTTTTTCAAAAATGTATAAACTTGAGATGTAGGATTAAACTTGATGCCAAATTATGATCAAAATGGCTTCGATATTGAAAATCGGCTTAGATTTGGCAAAGTTGTGGCAATTCGAAGTCTGGGAATGTAATTTCAAAATTGGTAAGGGTTCCCCCTTATGATTTTTTCGCAAGAAATACACAATTATTTTGTTGCAAGAATAAATAAACTTGAGATGTAGAATTAAACTAGACGCCAAATTATGATCAAAATGGCTTCGATATTGAAAATCGGCTTAGATTTGGCAAAGTTGCGGCAATTCGAAGTCTGGGAATGTTATTTCAAAATTGGTGAGGGTTCCCCCTTATGATTTTTTCGCAAGAAATACACAATTATTTTTTTGCAAGAATTAATAAACTTGAGATGTAGAATTAAACTAGACGCCAAATTATGATCAAAATGGCTTCGATATTGAAAATCGGCTGAGATTTGACACAGTTGTGGCAATTCGAAGTCTGGGAATGTCATTTGAAAATTGGTGAGGGTTCCCCCTTATGCTTTTTTCGCCACAAAAAAAAACATTTTTTTCTTTCAAAAATGTATAAACTTGAGATGTAGAATTAAACTAGATGCCAAATTATGATCAAAATGGCTTCGATATTGAAAATCGGCTGAGATTTGGCAAAGTTGCGGCAATTAGAAGTCTGGGGATGGCATTTCAAAATTGGTGAGGGTTCCCCCTTATGCTTTTTTCGCAAAAAATACACAATTTATTTTTCAAAAATTAATAAACTTGAGATATAGAATTAAACTAGATGCCAAATTATGATCAAAATGGCCTCGATATTGACAATCGGTTTAGATTTGATAAAGTTGTGGCAATTCGAAGTCTGGGAATGTCATTTGAAAATTGGTAAGGGTTCCCCCTTATGCTTTTTTCGCCAAATAAAAAATAATTTTTTTTTTCAAAAATGTATAAACTTGAGATGTAGGATTAAACTAGATGCCAAATTATGATCAAAATGGCTTCGATATTGAAAATCGGCTTAGATTTGGCAAAGTTGTGGCAATTCGAAGTCTGGGAATGTAATTTCAAAATTGGTAAGGGTTCCCCCTTATGATTTTTTTCGCCAAAAAATACACAATTATTTTTTTTAAAAAATTAATAAACTTGAAATGAAGAATTAAACTAGATGCCAAATTATGATCAAAATGGCTTCGATATTGAAAATCGGATTAGATTTGGCAAAGTTGTGGCAATTCGAAGTCTGGGATTGTTATTTCAAAATTTGTAAGGGTTCCCCCTTATGAATTTTTCGCAAAAAATACACAATTATTTTTTTGCAAAAATTAATAAACTTGAGATGTAGAATTAAACTAGATGCCAAATTATGATCAAAATGGCTTCGATATTGAAAATCGGCTGAGATTTGGCAAAGTTGCGGCAATTGGAAGTCTGGGGATGGCATTTCAAAATTGGTGAGGGTTCCCCCTTATGCTTTTTTCGCAAAAAATACACAATTTTTTTCAAAAAAATTAATAAACTTGAGATTTAGAATTAAACTAGATGCCAAATTATGATCAAAATGGCCTCGATATTGACAATCGGTTTAGATTTGATAAAGTTGTGGCAATTCGAAGTCTGGGAATATCATTTGAAAATTGGTAAGGGTTCCCCCTTATGATTTTTTCGCAAAAAATACACAATTATTTTTTTGCAAAAATTAATAAACTTGAGATGTAGAATTAAACTAGATGCCAAATTATGATCAAAATGGCTTCGATATTGAAAATCGGCTGAGATTTGGCAAAGTTGCGGCAATTGGAAGTCTGGGGATGGCATTTCAAAATTGGTGAGGGTTCCCCCTTATGCTTTTTTCGCAAAAAATACACAATTTTTTTCAAAAAAATTAATAAACTTGAGATTTAGAATTAAACTAGATGCCAAATTATGATCAAAATGGCCTCGATATTGACAATCGGTTTATATTTGATAAAGTTGTGGCAATTCGAAGTCTGGGAATATCATTTGAAAATTGGTAAGGGTTCCCCCTTATGATTTTTTTCGCAAAAAATACACAATTATTTTTTTCAAAAATTAATAAACTTGAGATGTAGAATTAAACTAGATGCCAAATTATGATCAAAATGGCTTCGATATTGAAAATCGGCTGAGATTTGGCAAAGTTGCGGCAATTCGAAGTCTGGGGATGGCATTTCAAAATTGGTAAGGGTTCCCCCTTATGATTTTTTCGCCAAAAAAAAATATATTTTTTTTTCAAAAATGTATAAACTTGAGATGAAGGATTAAACTAGATGCCAAATTATGATCAAAATGGCTTCGATATTGAAAATCGGCTTAGATTTGGCAAAGTTGTGGCAATTCGAAGTCTGGGAATGTAATTTCAAAATTGGTAAGGGTTCCCCCTTATGATTTTTTCCCAAAAAATACACAATTATTTTTTTTAAAATATTAATAAACTTGAAATGTAGAATTAAACTAGATGCCAAATTATGATCAAAATGGCTTCGATATTGAAAATCGGCTTAGATTTGGCAAAGTTGCGGCAATTCGAAGTCTGGGAATGTTATTTCAAAATTGGTAAGGGTTCCCCCTTATGCTTTTTTCGCAAAATATACACAATTTTTTTTTCAAAAATTAATAAACTTGAGATGTAGAATTAAACTAGATGCCAAACTATGATCAGAATGGCTTCGATATTAAAAATCGGCTTAGATTTGGCAAAGTTGTGGCAATTCGAAGTCTGGGAATGTAATTTCAAAATTTGTAAGGGTTCCCCCTTATGATTTTTTCGCAAAAAATACACAATTATTTATTTGCAAAAATTAATAAACTTGAGATGTAGAATTAAACTAGATGCCAAATTATGATCGAAATGGCTTCGATATTGAAAATCGGCTTAGATTTGGCAAAGTTGTGGCAATTCGAAGTCTGAGATTGTAATTTCAAAATTTGTAAGGGTTCCCCCTTATGATTTTTTCGCAAAAAACACAATTATTTTTTTTTAAAAATTAATAAACTTGAAATGAAGAATTAAACTAGATGCCAAATTATGATCAAAATGGCTTCGATATTGAAAATCGGCTTAGATTTGGCAACGTTGTGGCAATTAATTTCAAAATTGGTAAGGGTTCCCCCTTATGATTTTTTCGCAAAAAATACACAATTATTTTTTTTTAAAAATTAATAAACTTGAAATGAAGAATTAAACTAGATGCCAAATTATGATCAAAATGGCTTCGATATTGAAAATCGGCTGAGATTTGGCAAAGTTGCGGCAATTAGAAGTCTGGGGATGGCATTTCAAAATTGGTGAGGGTTCCCCCTTATGCTTTTTTCGCAAAAAATACACAATTTTTTTTTTCAAAAAATTAATAAACTTGAGATGTAGAATTAAACTAGATGCCAAATTATGATCAGAACGGCTTCGATATTGACAATCGGTTTAGATTTGACAAAGTTGTGGCAATTCGAAGTCTGGGAATGTCATTTGAAAATTGGTAAGGGTTCCCCCTTATGCTTTTTTCGCCAAAAAAAAAAAACACTTTTTTTTTTCAAAAATGTATAAACTTGAGATGTAGAATTAAACTAGATGCCAAATTATGATCAAAATGGCTTCGATATTGAAAATCGGCTGAGATTTGGCAAAGTTGCGGCAATTAGAAGTCTGGGGATGGCATTTCAAAATTGGTGAGGGTTCCCCCTTATGCTTTTTTTCGCAAAAAATACACAATTTTTTTTTCAAAAAATTAATAAACTTGAGATATAGAATTAAACTAGATGCCAAATTATGATCAAAATGGCCTCGATATTGACAATCGGTTTAGATTTGATAAAGTTGTGGTAATTCGAAGTCTGGGAATGTCATTTGAAAATTGGTAAGGGTTCCCCCTTATGCTTTTTTCGCCAAATAAAAAATATTTTTTTTTTTCAAAAATGTATAAACTTGAGATGTAGAAATAAACTAGATGCCAAATTATGATCGAAATGGCTTCGATATTGAAAATCGGCTTAGATTTGGCAAAGTTGTGGCAATTCGAAGTCAGGGATTGTAATTTCAAAATTTGTAAGGGTTCCCCCTTATGATTTTTTCGCAAAAAATACACAATTATTTTTTTTTAAAAATTAATAAACTTGAAATGAAGAATTAAACTAGATGCCAAATTATGATCAAAATGGCTTCGATATTGAAAATCGGCTTAGATTTGGCAAAGTTGTGGCAATTCGAAGTCTGGGAATGTAATTTCAAAATTGGTAAGGGTTCCCCCTTATGATTTTTTCGCAAAAAATACACAATTATTTTTTTTAAAAATTAATAAACTTGAAATGAAGAATTAAACTAGATGCCAAATTATGATCAAAATGGCTTCGATATTGAAAATCGGCTGAGATTTGGCAAAGTTGCGGCAATTCGAAGTCTGGGGATGGCATTTCAAAATTGGTGAGGGTTCCCCCTTATGCTTTTTTCGCAAAAAATACACAATTTTTTTTTCAAAAATTAATAAACTTGAGATATAGAATTAAACTAGATGCCAAATTATGATCAAAATGGCCTCGATATTGACAATCGGTTTAGATTTGATAAAGTTGTGGCAATTCGAAGTCTGGGAATGTCATTTGAAAATTGGTAAGGGTTCCCCCTTATGCTTTTTTCGCAAAAAAAAAAACATTTTTTTTTTTCAAAAATGTATAAACTTGAGATGCAGGATTAAACAAGATGCCAAATTATGATCAAAATGGCTTCGATATTGAAAATCGGCTGAGATTTGGCAAAGTTGCGGCAATTAGAAGTCTGGGGATGGCATTTCAAAATTGGTGAGGGTTCCCCCTTATGCTTTTTTCGCAAAAAATACACAATTTTTTTTTTAAAAATTAATAAACTTGAGATATAGAATTAAACTAGATGCCAAATTATGATCAAAATGGCCTCGATATTGACAATCGGTTTAGATTTGATAAAGTTGTGGCAATTCGAAGTCTGGGAATGTCATTTGAAAATTGGTAAGGGTTCCCCCTTATGCTTTTTTCGCCAAATAAAAAATATTTTTTTTTTTCAAAAATGTATAAACTTGAGATGTAGGATTAAACTAGATGCCAAATTATGATCAAAATGGCTTCGATATTGAAAATCGGCTTAGATTTGGCAAAGTTGTGGCAATTCGAAGTCTGGGAATGTAATTTCAAAATTGGTAAGGGTTCCCCCTTATGATTTTTTCGCAAAAAATACACAATTATTTTTTTTGCAAAAATTAATAAACTTGAGATGTAGAATTAAACTAGATGCCAAATTATGATCAAAATGGCTTCGATATTGAAAATCGGCTGAGATTTGGCAAAGTTGCGGCAATTAGAAGTCTGGGGATGGCATTTCAAAATTGGTGAGGGTTCCCCCTTATGCTTTTTTCGCAAAAAATACACAATTTTTTTTTTCAAAAATTAATAAACTTGAGATGTAGAATTAAACTAGATGCCAAATTATGATCAAAATGGCCTCGATATTGACAATCGGCTTATATTTGATAAAGTTGTGGCAATTCGAAGTCTGGGAATGTCATTTGAAAATTGGTAAGGGTTCCGCCTTATGCTTTTTTCGCCAAAAAAAAATATATTTTTTTTTCAAAAATGTATAAACTTGAGATGAAGGATTAAACTAGATGCCAAATTATGATCAAAATGGCTTCGATATTGAAAATCGGCTTAGATTTGGCAAAGTTGTGGCAATTCGAAGTCTGGGAATGTTATTTCAAAATTGGTAAGGGTTCCCCCTTATGATTTTTTCGCAAAAAATAATTGTGTATTTTTAATAAACTTGAAATGTATAATTAAACTAGATGCCAAATTATGATCAAAATGGCTTCGATATTGAAAATCGGCTTAGATTTGGCAAAGTTGCGGCAATTCGAAGTCTGGGAATGTTATTTCAAAATTGGTAAGGGTTCCCCCTTATGATTTTTTCGCAAAAAATACACAATTATTTTTTTGCAAGAATTAATAAACTTGAGATGTAGAATTAAACTAGATGCCAAATTATGATCAAAATGGCTTCGATATTGAAAATCGGCTGAGATTTGGCAAAGTTGCGGCAATTCGAAGTCTGGGGATGGCATTTCAAAACTGGTGAGGGTTCCCCCTTATGCTTTTTTTCGCAAAATATACACAATTTTTTTTTTTAAAAATTAATAAACTTGAGATGTAGAATTAAACTAGATGCCAAACTATGATCAGAATGGCTTCGATATTAAAAATCGGCTTAGATTTGGCAAAGTTGTGGCAATTCGAAGTCTGGGAATGTAATTTCAAAATTTGTAAGGGTTCCCCCTTATGATTTTTTCGCAAAAAATACACAATTATTTATTTGCAAAAATTAATAAACTTGAGATGTAGAATTAAACTAGATGCCAAATTATGATCGAAATGGCTTCGATATTGAAAATCGGCTTAGATTTGGCAAAGTTGTGGCAATTCGAAGTCTGGGATTGTAATTTCAAAATTTGTAAGGGTTCCCCCTTATGATTTTTTCGCAAAAAATACACAATTATTTATTTGCAAAAATTAATAAACTTGAGATGTAGAATTAAACTAGATGCCAAATTATGATCGAAATGGCTTCGATATTGAAAATCGGCTTAGATTTGGCAAAGTTGTGGCAATTCGAAGTCTGGGATTGTAATTTCAAAATTTGTAAGGGTTCCCCCTTATGATTTTTTCGCAAAAAATACACAATTATTTATTTGCAAAAATTAATAAACTTGAGATGTAGAATTAAACTAGATGCCAAATTATGATCGAAATGGCTTCGATATTGAAAATCGGCTTAGATTTGGCAAAGTTGTGGCAATTCGAAGTCTGGGAATGTAATTTCAAAATTTGTAAGGGTTCCCCCTTATGATTTTTTCGCAAAAAATACACAATAATTTATTTGCAAAAATTAATAAACTTGAGATGTAGAATTAAACTAGATGCCAAATTATGATCGAAATGGCTTCGATATTGAAAATCGGCTTAGATTTGGCAAAGTTGCGGCAATTCGAAGTCTGGGGATGGCATTTCAAAATTGGTGAGGGTTCCCCCTTATGCTTTTTTCGCAAAAAATACACAATTTTTTTTTCAAAAATTAATAAACTTGAGATAAAGAATTAAACTAGATGCCAAATTATGATCAAAATGGCCTCGATATTGACAATCGGTTTAGGTTTGATAAAGTTGTGGCAATTCGAAGTCTGGGAATGTCATTTGAAAATTGGTAAGGGTTCCCCCTTATGATTTTTTCGCCAAATAAAAAATATTTTTTTTTTTCAAAAATGTATAAACTTGAGATGTAGGATTAAACTAGATGCCAAATTATGATCAAAATGGCTTCGATATTGAAAATCGGCTTAGATTTGGCAAAGTTGTGGCAATTCGAAGTCTGGGAATGTAATTTCAAAATTGGTAAGGGTTCCCCCTTATGATTTTTTCGCAAAACATACACAATTATTTTTTTTTAAAAATTAATAAACTTGAAATGAAGAATTAAACTAGATGCCAAATCATGATCAAAATGGCTTCGATATTGAAAATCGGCTTAGATTTGGCAAAGTTGTGGCAATTCGAAGTCTGGGATTGTAATTTCAAAATTTGTAAGGGTTCCCCCTTATGATTTTTTCGCAAAAAATACACAATTATTTTTTTGCAAAAATTAATAAACTTGAGATGTAGAATTAAACTATATGCCAAATTATGATCAAAATGGCTTCGATATTGAAAATCGGCTGAGATTTGGCAAAGTTGCGGCAATTAGAAGTCTGGGGATGGCATTTCAAAATTGGTGAGGGTTCCCCCTTATGCTTTTTTCGCAAAAAATACACAATTTTTTTTTTCAAAAATTAATAAACTTGAGATGTAGAATTAAACTAGATGCCAAATTATGATCAAAATGGCTTCGATATTGAAAATCGGCTGAGATTTGGCAAATTTGCTGCAATTAGAAGTCTGGGGATGGCATTTCAAAATTGGTGAGGGTTCCCCCTTATGCTTTTTTCGCAAAAAATACACAATTTTTTTTTTCAAAAATTAATAAACTTGAGATGTAGAATTAAACTAGATGCCAAATTATGATCAAAATGGCTTCGATATTGAAAATCGGCTTAGATTTGGCAAAGTTGTGGCAATTCGAAGTCTGGGATTGTAATTTCAAAATTTGTAAGGGTTCCCCCTTATGATTTTTTCGCAAAAAATACACAATTATTTTTTTGCAAAAATTAATAAACTTGAGATGTAGAATTAAACTATATGCCAAATTATGATCAAAATGGCTTCGATATTGAAAATCGGCTGAGATTTGGCAAAGTTGCGGCAATTAGAAGTCTGGGGATGGCATTTCAAAATTGGTGAGGGTTCCCCCTTATGCTTTTTTCGCAAAAAATACACAATTTTTTTTTTCAAAAATTAATAAACTTGAGATGTAGAATTAAACTAGATGCCAAATTATGATTAAAATGGCTTCGATATTGAAAATCGGCTGAGATTTGGCAAAGTTGCGGCAATTAGAAGTCTGGGGATGGCATTTCAAAATTGGTGAGGGTTCCCCCTTATGCTTTTTTCGCAAAAAATACACAATTTTTTTTTTCAAAAATTAATAAACTTGAGATGTAGAATTAAACTAGATGCCAAATTATGATCAAAATGGCTTCGATATTGAAAATCGGCTTAGATTTGGCAAAGTTGTGGCAATTCGAAGTCTGGGATTGTAATTTCAAAATTTGTAAGGGTTCCCCCTTATGATTTTTTCGCAAAAAATACACAATTTTTTTTTCCAAAATTAATAAACTTGAGATATAGAATTAAACTAGATGCCAAATTATGATCAAAATGGCCTCGATATTGACAATCGGTTTAGATTTGATAAAGTTGTGGCAATTCGAAGTCTGGGAATGTCATTTGAAAATTGGTAAGGGTTCCCCCTTATGATTTTTTCGCCAAATAAAAAATATTTTTTTTTTTCAAAAATGTATAAACTTGAGATGTAGGATTAAACTAGATGCCAAATTATGATCAAAATGGCTTCGATATTGAAAATCGGCTTAGATTTGGCAAAGTTGTGGCAATTCGAAGTCTGGGAATGTAATTTCAAAATTGGTAAGGGTTCCCCCTTATGATTTTTTCGCAAAAAATACACAATTATTTTTTTTCAAAAATTAATAAACTTGAAATGTAGAATTAAACTAGATGCCAAATTATGATCAAAATGGCTTCGATATTGAAAATCGGCTTAGATTTGGCAAAGTTGTGGCAATTCGAAGTCTGGGATTGTAATTTCAAAATTTGTAAGGGTTCCCCCTTATGATTTTTTCGCAAAAAATACACAATTATTTTTTTGCAAAAATTAATAAACTTGAGATGTAGAATTAAACTAGATGCCAAATTATGATCAAAATGGCTTCGATATTGAAAATCGGCTGAGATTTGGCAAAGTTGCGGCAATTAGAAGTCTGGGGATGGCATTTCAAAATTGGTGAGGGTTCCCCCTTATGCTTTTTTCGCAAAAAATACACAATTTTTTTTTTCAAAAATTAATAAACTTGAGATGTAGAATTAAACTAGATGCCAAATTATGATCAAAATGGCTTCGATATTGACAATCGGCTTAGATTTGATAAAGTTGTGGCAATTCGAAGTCTGGGAATGTCATTTGAAAATTGGTAAGGGTTCCCCCTTATGCTTTTTTCGCCAAAAAAATATATTTTTTTTTTCAAAAATGTATAAACTTGAGATGTAGAATTAAACTAGATGCCAAATTATGATCAAAATGGCTTCGATATTGAAAATCGGCTTAGATTTGGCAAAGTTGTGGCAATTCGAAGTCTGGGAATGTAATTTCAAAATTGGTAAGGGTTCCCCCTTATGATTTTTTTCGCAAAAAATAACAATTGTGTTTTTTAAAAATTAATAAACTTGAGATGTAGAATTAAACTAGATGCCAAATTATGATCAAAATGGCTTCGATATTGAAAATCGGCTTAGATTTGGCAAAGTTGCGGCAATTCGAAGTCTGGGAATGTTATTTCAAAATTGGTAAGGGTTCCCCCTTATGATTTTTTCGCAAAAAATACACAATTATTTTTTTGCAAAAATTAATAAACTTGAGATGTAGAATTAAACTAGATGCCAAATTATGATCAAAATGGCTTCGATATTGAAAATCGGTTGAGATTTGGCAAAGTTGTGGCAATTCGAAGTCTGGGGATGGCATTTCAAAATTGGTAAGGGTTCCCCCTTATGCTTTTTTCGCAAAATATACACAATTTTTTTTTCAAAAATTAATAAACTTGAGATGTAGAATTAAACTAGATGCCAAACTATGATCAAAATGGCTTCGATATTGAAAATCGGCTTAGATTTGGCAAAGTTGTGGCAATTCGAAGTCTGGGAATGTAATTTCAAAATTTGTAAGGGTTCCCCCTTATGATTTTTTCGCAAAAAATACACAATTATTTATTTGCAAAAATTAATAAACTTGAGATGTAGAATTAAACTAGATGCCAAATTATGATCGAAATGGCTTCGATATTGAAAATCGGCTTAGATTTGGCAAAGTTGTGGCAATTCGAAGTCTGGGATTGTAATTTCAAAATTTGTAAGGGTTCCCCCTTATGATTTTTTCGCAAAAAATACACAATTATTTTTTTTTAAAAATTAATAAACTTGAAATGTAGAATTAAACTAGATGCCAAATTATGATCAAAATGGCTTCGATATTGAAAATCGGCTGAGATTTGGCAAAGTTGCGGCAATTAGAAGTCTGGGGATGGCATTTCAAAATTGGTGAGGGTTCCCCCTTATGCTTTTTTCGCAAAAAATACACAATTTTTTTTTCAAAAATTAATAAACTTGAGATGTAGAATTAAACTAGATGCCAAATTATGATCAAAATGGCCTCGATATTGACAATCGGTTTAGATTTGATAAAGTTGTGGCAATTCGAAGTCTGGGAATGTCATTTCGAAAATTGGTAAGGGTTCCCCCTTATGATTTTTTCGCCAAAAATAAAATATATTTTTTTTTCAAAAATGTATAAACTTGAGATGTAGGATTAAACTAGATGCCAAATTATGATCAAAATGGCTTCGATATTGAAAATCGGCTTAGATTTGGCAAAGTTGTGGCAATTCGAAGTCTGGGAATGTAATTTCAAAATTGGTAAGGGTTCCCCCTTATGATTTTTTCGCAAAAAATACACAATTATTTTTTTTCAAAAATTAATAAACTTGAAATGAAGAATTAAACTAGATGCCAAATTATGATCAAAATGGCTTCGATATTGAAAATCGGCTTAGATTTGGCAAAGTTGTGGCAATTCGAAGTCTGGGAATGTAATTTCAAAATTGGTAAGGGTTCCCCCTTATGATTTTTTCGCAAAAAATACACAATTATTTTTTTTCAAAAATTAATAAACTTGAGATGTAGAATTAAACTAGATGCCAAATTATGATCAAAATGGCTTCGATATTGAAAATCGGCTGAGATTTGGCAAAGTTGCGGCAATTCGAAGTCTGGGGATGGCATTTCAAAATTGGTGAGGGTTCCCCCTTATGCTTTTTTCGCAAAAAATACACAATTTTTTTTTTCAAAAATTAATAAACTTGAGATGTAGAATTAAACTAGATGCCAAATTATGATCAAAATGGCCTCGATATTGACAATCGGTTTATATTTGATAAAGTTGTGGCAATTCGGAAGTCTGGGAATGTCATTTGAAAATTGGTAAGGGTTCCCCCTTATGCTTTTTTCGCCAAAAAAAATATATTTTTTTTTCAAAAATGTATAAACTTGAGATGAAGGATTAAACTAGATGCCAAATTATGATCAAAATGGCTTCGATATTGAAAATCGGCTTAGATTTGGCAAAGTTGTGGCAATTCGAAGTCTGGGAATGTAATTTCAAAATTGGTAAGGGTTCCCCCTTATGATTTTTTCGCAAAAAATACAACAATTATTTTTTTTAAAAAATTAATAAACTTGAAATGTAGAATTAAACTAGATGCCAAATTATGATCAAAATGGCTTCGATATTGAAAATCGGCTTAGATTTGGCAAAGTTGTGGCAATTCGAAGTCTGGGAATGTTATTTCAAAATTGGTAAGGGTTCCCCCTTATGATTTTTTCGCAAAAAATACACAATTATTTTTTTTCAAAAATTAATAAACTTGAGATGTAGAATTAAACTAGATGCCAAATTATGATCAAAATGGCTTCGATATTGAAAATCGGCTGAGATTTGGCAAAGTTGCGGCAATTCGAAGTCTGGGGATGGCATTTCAAAACTGGTGAGGGTTCCCCCTTATGCTTTTTTCGCAAAAAATACACAATTTTTTTTTCAAAAATTAATAAACTTGAGATGTAGAATTAAACTAGATGCCAAATTATGATCAGAATGGCTTCGATATTGAAAATCGGCTTAGATTTGGCAAAGTTGTGGCAATTCGAAGTCTGGGAATGTAATTTCAAAATTTGTAAGGGTTCCCCCTTATGATTTTTTCGCAAAAAATACACAATTATTTTTTTGCAAAAATTAATAAACTTGAGATGTAGAATTAAACTAGATGCCAAATTATGATCGAAATGGCTTCGATATTGAAAATCGGCTTAGATTTGGCAAAGTTGCGGCAATTCGAAGTCTGGGAATGGCATTTCAAAATTGGTGAGGGTTCCCCCTTATGATTTTTTCGCAAAAAATACACAATTTTTTTTTTCCAAAATTAATAAACTTGAGATGTAGAATTAAACTAGATGCCAAATTATGATCAAAATGGCCTCGATATTGACAATCGGTTTAGATTTGATAAAGTTGTGGCAATTCGAAGTCTGGGAATGTCATTTGAAAATTGGTAAGGGTTCCCCCTTATGACTTTTTTCGCCAAATAAAAATATATTTTTTTTTTCAAAAATGTATAAACTTGAGATGTAGGATTAAACTAGATGCCAAATTATGATCAAAATGGCTTCGATATTGAAAATCGGCTTAGATTTGGCAAAGTTGTGGCAATTCGAAGTCTGGGAATGTAATTTCAAAATTGGTAAGGGTTCCCCCTTATGATTTTTTTCGCAAAAAATACACAATTATTTTTTTTAAAAAATTAATAAACTTGAAATGTAGAATTAAACTAGATGCCAAATTATGATCAAAATGGCTTCGATATTGAAAATCGGCTTAGATTTGGCAAAGTTGTGGCAATTCGAAGTCTGGGAATGTAATTTCAAAATTTGTAAGGGTTCCCCCTTATGATTTTTTCGCAAAAATACACAATTTTTTTTTTCAAAAATTAATAAACTTGAGATGTAGAATTAAACTAGATGCCAAATTATGATCAAAATGGCTTCGATATTGAAAATCGGCTTAGATTTGGCAAAGTTGTGGCAATTCGAAGTCTGGGAATGGCATTTCAAAATTTGTAAGGGTTCCCCCTTATGCTTTTTTCGCAAAAATACACAATTTTTTTTTTCAAAAATTAATAAACTTGAGATGTAGAATTAAACTAGATGCCAAATTATGATCAAAATGGCTTCGATATTGACAATCGGTTTAGATTTGACAAAGTTGTGGCAATTCGAAGTCTGGGAATGTCATTTGAAAATTGGTATGGGTTCCCCCTTATGCTTTTTTCGCCAAAAAAAAAATAATTTTTTTTTCAAAAATGTATAAACTTGAGATGTAGAATTAAACTAGATGCCAAATTATGATCAAAATGGCTTCGATATTGAAAATCGGCTTAGATTTGGCAAAGTTGTGGCAATTCGAAGTCTGGGAATGTCATTTCAAAATTTGTAAGGGTTCCCCCTTATGATTTTTTCGCAAAAAATACACAATTATTTTTTTCAAAAATTAATAAACTTGAGATGTAGAATTAAACTAGATGCCAAATTATGATCAAAATGGCTTCGATATTGAAAATCGGCTTAGATTTGGCAAAGTTGTGGCAATTCGAAGTCTGGGAATGTCATTTCAAAATTTGTAAGGGTTCCCCCTTATGATTTTTTCGCAAAAAATACACAATTATTTTTTTGCAAAAATTAATAAACTTGAGATGTAGAATTAAACTAGATGCCAAATTATGATCAAAATGGCTTCGATATTGAAAATCGGCTTAGATTTGGCAAAGTTGTGGCAATTCGAAGTCTGGGATTGTAATTTCAAAATTTGTAAGGGTTCCCCCTTATGATTTTTTTCGCAAAAAATACACAATATATTTTTTTCAAAAATTAATAAACTTGAAATGAAGAATTAAACTAGATGCCAAATTATGATCAAAATGGCTTCGATATTGAAAATCGGCTTAGATTTGGCAAAGTTGTGGCAATTCGAAGTCTGGGAATGTAATTTCAAAATTGGTAAGGGTTCCCCCTTATGATTTTTTCGCAAAAAATACACAATTATTTTTTTTCAAAAATTAATAAACTTGAGATGTAGAATTAAAACTAGATGCCAAATTATGATCAAAATGGCTTCGATATTGAAAATCGGCTTAGATTTGGCAAAGTTGCGGCAATTAGAAGTCTGGGGATGGCATTTCAAAATTGGTGAGGGTTCCCCCTTATGCTTTTTTCGCAAAAAATACACAATTTTTTTTTTCAAAAATTAATAAACTTGAGATGTAGAATTAAACTAGATGCCAAATTATGATCAAAATGGCCTCGATATTGACAATCGGTTTAGATTTGATAAAGTTGTGGCAATTCGAAGTCTGGGAATGTCATTTGAAAATTGGTAAGGGTTCCCCCTTATGCTTTTTTCGCCAAATAAAAAATATTTTTTTTTTCAAAAATGTATAAACTTGAGATGTAGGATTAAACTAGATGCCAAATTATGATCAAAATGGCTTCGATATTGAAAATCGGCTTAGATTTGGCAAAGTTGTGGCAATTCGAAGTCTGGGAATGTAATTTCAAAATTGGTAAGGGTTCCCCCTTATGATTTTTTCGCAAAAAATACACAATTATTTTTTTAAAAAATTAATAAACTTGAAATGTAGAATTAAACTAGATGCCAAATTATGATCAAAATGGCTTCGATATTGAAAATCGGCTTAGATTTGGCAAAGTTGTGGCAATTCGAAGTCTGGGATTGTAATTTCAAAATTTGTAAGGGTTCCCCCTTATGATTTTTTCGCAAAAAATACACAATTATTTTTTTGCAAAAATTAATAAACTTGAGATGTAGAATTAAACTAGATGCCAAATTATGATCAAAATGGCTTCGATATTGAAAATCGGCTGAGATTTGGCAAAGTTGCGGCAATTAGAAGTCTGGGGATGGCATTTCAAAATTGGTGAGGGTTCCCCCTTATGCTTTTTTCGCAAAAAATAAACAATTTTTTTTTTCAAAAATTAATAAACTTGAGATGTAGAATTAAACTAGATGCCAAATTATGATCAAAATGGCCTCGATATTGACAATCGGTTTAGATTTGATAAAGTTGTGGCAATTCGAAGTCTGGGAATGTCATTTGAAAATTTGTAAGGGTTCCCCCTTATGCTTTTTTCGCAAAAAAAAAATATATTTTTTTTTCAAAAATGTATAAACTTGAGATGAAGGATTAAACTAGATGCCAAATTATGATCAAAATGGCTTCGATATTGAAAATCGGCTTAGATTTGGCAAAGTTGTGGCAATTCGAAGTCTGGGAATGTAATTTCAAAATTGGTAAGGGTTCCCCCTTATGATTTTTTCGCAAAAAATACACAATTATTTTTTTTCAAAATTAATAAACTTGAAATGTAGAATTAAACTAGATGCCAAATTATGATCAAAATGGCTTCGATATTGAAAATCGGCTTAGATTTGGCAAAGTTGCGGCAATTCGAAGTCTGGGAATGTTATTTGAAAATTGGTAAGGGTTCCCCCTTATGATTTTTTCGCAAAAAATACACAATTATTTTTTTTTCAAGAATTAATAAACTTGAGATGTAGAATTAAACTAGATGCCAAATTATGATCAAAATGGCTTCGATATTGAAAATCGGCTGAGATTTGGCAAAGTTGCGGCAATTCGAAGTCTGGGGATGGCATTTCAAAACTGGTGAGGGTTCCCCCTTATGCTTTTTTCGCAAAATATACACAATTTTTTTTTCAAAAATTAATAAACTTGAGATTTAGAATTAAACTAGATGCCAAACTATGATCAGAATGGCTTCGATATTGAAAATCGGCTGAGATTTGGCAAAGTTGCGGCAATTAGAAGTCTGGGGATGGCATTTCAAAATTGGTGAGGGCTCCCCCTTATGCTTTTTTCGCAAAAATACACAATTTTTTTTTTCAAAAATTAATAAACTTGAGATGTAGAATTAAACTAGATGCCAAATTATGATCAGAACGGCTTCGATATTGACAATCGGTTTAGATTTGATAAAGTTGTGGCAATTCGAAGTCTGGGAATGTCATTTGAAAATTGGTAAGGGTTCCCCCTTATGCTTTTTTCGCCAAATAAAAAATAATTTTTTTTTCAAAAATGTATAAACTTGAGATGTAGGATTAAACTAGATGCCAAATTATGATCAAAATGGCTTCGATATTGAAAATCGGCTTAGATTTGGCAAAGTTGTGGCAATTCGAAGTCTGGGAATGTAATTTCAAAATTTGTAAGGGTTCCCCCTTATGATTTTTTCGCAAAAAATACACAATTATTTTTTTTCAAAAATTAATAAACTTGAAATGAAGTATTAAACTAGATGCCAAACTATGATCAGAATGGCTTTGATATTAAAAATCGGCTTAGATTTGGCAAAGTTGTGGCAATTCGAAGTCTGGGAATGTAATTTCAAAATTTGTAAGGGTTCCCCCTTATGATTTTTTCGCAAAAAATACACAATTATTTATTTGCAAAAATTAATAAACTTGAGATGTAGAATTAAACTAGATGCCAAATTATGATCGAAATGGCTTCGATATTGAAAATCGGCTTAGATTTGGCAAAGTTGTGGCAATTCGAAATCTGGGATTGTAATTTCAAAATTTGTAAGGGTTCCCCTTATGATTTTTTTCGCAAAAAATACCCATATTATTTTTTTTTAAAAATTAATAAACTTGAAATGAAGAATTAAACTAGATGCCAAATTATGATCAAAATGGCTTCGATATTGAAAATCGGCTTAGATTTGGCAAAGTTGTGGCAATTCGAAGTCTGGGAATGTAATTTCAAAATTGGTAAGGGTTCCCCCTTATGATTTTTTCGCAAAAAATACACAATTATTTTTTTTCAAAAATTAATAAACTTGAAATGAAGAATTAAAATAGATGCCAAATTATGATCAAAATGGCTTCGATATTGAAAATCGGCTGAGATTTGGCAAAGTTGCATCAATTAGAAGTCTGGGGATGGCATTTCAAAATTGGTGAGGGTTCCCCCTTATGCTTTTTTCGCAAAAAATACACAATTTTTTTTTCAAAAATTAATAAACTTGAGATTTAGAATTAAACTAGATGCCAAATTATGATCAAAATGGCCTCGATATTGACAATCGGTTTAGATTTGATAAAGTTGTGGCAATTCGAAGTCTGGGAATGTCATTTGAAAATTGGTAAGGGTTCCCCCTTATGCTTTTTTCGCCAAATAAAAAATATTTTTTTTTTCAAAAATGTATAAACTTGAGATGTAGGATTAAACTAGATGCCAAATTATGATCAAAATGGCTTCGATATTGAAAATCGGCTTAGATTTGGCAAAGTTGTGGCAATTCGAAGTCTGGGAATGTAATTTCAAAATTGGTAAGGGTTCCCCCTTATGATTTTTTCGCAAAAAATACACAATTATTTTTTTTTAAAATTAATAAACTTGAAATGTAGAATTAAACTAGATGCAAAATTATGATCAAAATGGCTTGGATATTGAAAATCGGCTTAGATTTGGCAAAGTTGCGGCAATTCGAAGTCTGGGAATGTTATTTGAAAATTGGTAAGGGTTCCCCCTTATGATTTTTTCGCAAAAAATACACAATTATTTTTTTTTCAAGAATTAATAAACTTGAGATGTAGAATTAAACTAGATGCCAAATTATGATCAAAATGGCTTCGATATTGAAAATCGGCTGAGATTTGGCAAAGTTGCGGCAATTCGAAGTCTGGGGATGGCATTTCAAAACTGGTGAGGGTTCCCCCTTATGCTTTTTTCGCAAAATATACACAATTTTTTTTTCAAAAATTAATAAACTTGAGATTTAGAATTAAACAAGATGCCAAACTATGATCAGAATGGCTTCGATATTAAAAATCGGCTTAGATTTGGCAAAGTTGTGGCAATTCGAAGTCTGGGAATGTAATTTCAAAATTTGTAAGGGTTCCCCCTTATGATTTTTTCGCAAAAAATACACAATTATTTATTTGCAAAAATTAATAAACTTGAGATGTAGAATTAAACTAGATGCCAAATTATGATCGAAATGGCTTCGATATTGAAAATCGGCTTAGATTTGGCAAAGTTGTGGCAATTCGAAGTCTGGGATTGTAATTTCAAAATTTGTAAGGGTTCCCCCTTATGATTTTTTTCGCAAAAAATACACAATTATTTTTTTTAAAAATTAATAAACTTGAAATGAAGAATTAAACTAGATGCCAAATTATGATCAAAATGGCTTCGATATTGAAAATCGGCTTAGATTTGGCAAAGTTGTGGCAATTCGAAGTCTGGGAATGTAATTTCAAAATTTGTAAGGGTTCCCCCTTATGATTTTTTCGCAAAAAATACACAATTATTTTTTTTCAAAAATTAATAAACTTGAAATGAAGAATTAAACTAGATGCCAAATTATGATCAAAATGGCTTCGATATTGAAAATCGGCTGAGATTTGGCAAAGTTGCGGCAATTAGAAGTCTGGGGATGGCATTTCAAAATTGGTGAGGGTTCCCCTTATGCTTTTTTCGCAAAAAATACACAATTTTTTTTTTCAAAAATTAATAAACTTGAGATTTAGAATTAAACTAGATGCCAAATTATGATCAAAATGGCCTCGATATTGACAATCGGCTTAGATTTGATAAAGTTGTGGCAATTCGAAGTCTGGGAATGTCATTTGAAAATTGGTAAGGGTTTCCACCATGCTTTTTTCGCCAAATAAAAAATATTTTTTTTTTCAAAAATGTATAAACTTGAGATGTAGGATTAAACTAGATGCCAAATTATGATCAAAATGGCTTCGATATTGAAAATCAGCTTAGATTTGGCAAAGTTGTGGCAATTCGAAGTCTGGGAATGTAATTTCAAAATTGTTAAGGGTTTCCCCCTAGGTTTTTTTCGCAAAAAATACACAACTATTTTTTTTTAAAAAATTAATAAACTTGAAATGTAGAATTAAACTAGATGCCAAATTATGATCAAAATGGCTTCGATATTGAAAATCGGCTGAGATTTGGCAAAGTTGCGGCAATTCGAAGTCTGGGGATGGCATTTCAAAACTGGTGAGGGTTCCCCCTTATGCTTTTTTCGCAAAATATACACAATTTTTTTTTTCAAAAATTAATAAACTTGAGATTTAGAATTAAACAAGATGCCAAACTATGATCAGAATGGCTTCGATATTAAAAATCGGCTTAGATTTGGCAAAGTTGTGGCAATTCGAAGTCTGGGAATGTAATTTCAAAATTTGTAAGGGTTCCCCCTTATGATTTTTTCGCAAAAAATACACAATTATTTATTTGCAAAAATTAATAAACTTGAGATGTAGAATTAAACTAGATGCCAAATTATGATCGAAATGGCTTCGATATTGAAAATCGGCTTAGATTTGGCAAAGTTGTGGCAATTCGAAGTCTGGGATTGTAATTTCAAAATTTGTAAGGGTTCCCCCTTATGATTTTTTTCGCAAAAAATACACAATTATTTTTTTTTTTTTAAAAATTAATAAACTTGAAATGAAGAATTAAACTAGATGCCAAATTATGATCAAAATGGCTTCGATATTGAAAATCGGCTTAGATATGGCAAAGTTGTGGCAATTCGAAGTCTGGGAATGTAATTTCAAAATTTGTAAGGGTTCCCCCTTATGATTTTTTCGCAAAAAATACACAATTATTTTTTTTAAAAATTAATAAACTTGAAATGAAGAATTAAACTAGATGCCAAATTATGATCAAAATGGCTTCGATATTGAAAATCGGCTGAGATTTGGCAAAGTTGCGGCAATTAGAAGTCTGGGGATGGCATTTCAAAATTGGTGAGGGTTCCCCTTATGCTTTTTTCGCAAAAAATACACAATTTTTTTTTCAAAAATTAATAAACTTGAGATGTAGAATTAAACTAGATGCCAAATTATGATCAAAATGGCCTCGATATTGACAATCGGCTTAGATTTGATAAAGTTGTGGCAATTCGAAGTCTGGGAATGTCATTTGAAAATTGGTAAGGTTTCCACCATGCTTTTTTCGCCAAATAAAAAATATTTTTTTTTTCAAAAATGTATAAACTTGAGATGTAGGATTAAACTAGATGCCAAATTATGATCAAAATGGCTTCGATATTGAAAATCAGCTTAGATTTGGCAAAGTTGTGGCAATTCGAAGTCTGGGAATGTAATTTCAAAATTGGTAAGGGTTCCCCCTTATGATTTTTTCGCAAAAAATACACAATTATTTTTTTTTAAAAAATTAATAAACTTGAAATGTAGAATTAAACTAGATGCCAAATTATGATCAAAATGGCTTCGATATTGGAAATCGGCTTAGATTTGGCAAAGTTGTGGCAATTCGAAGTCTGGGATTGTAATTTCAAAATTTGTAAGGGTTCCCCCTTATGATTTTTTCGCAAAAAATACACAATTATTTTTTTGCAAAAATTAATAAACTTGAGATGTAGATTTAAACTAGATGCCAAATTATGATCAAAATGGCTTCGATATTGAAAATCGGCTGAGATTTGGCAAAGTTGCGGCAATTAGAAGTCTGGGGATGGCATTTCAAAATTGGTGAGGGTTCCCCCTTATGCTTTTTTCGCAAAAAATACACAATTTTTTTTTCAAAAATTAATAAACTTGAGATGTAGAATTAAACTAGATGCCAAATTATGATCAAAATGGCCTCGATATTGACAATCGGTTTATATTTGATAAAGTTGTGGCAATTCGAAGTCTGGGAATGTCATTTGAAAATTGGTAAGGGTTCCGCCTTATGATTTTTTCGCCAAAAAAAAATATATTTTTTTTTCAAAAATGTATAAACTTGAGATGAAGGATTAAACTAGATGCCAAATTATGATCAAAATGGCTTCGATATTGAAAATCGGCTTAGATTTGGCAAAGTTGCGGCAATTCGAAGTCTGGGGATGGCATTTCAAAACTGGTGAGGGTTCCCCCTTATGCTTTTTTCCAAAATATACACAATTTTTTTTCAAAAATGAAGAAACTTGAGATATAGAATTAAACTAGATGCCAAACTATGATCAGAATGGCTTCGATATTAAAAATCGGCTTAGATTTGGCAAAGTTGTGGCAATTCGAAGTCTGGGAATGTAATTTCAAAATTTGTAAGGGTTCCCCCTTATGATTTTTTCGCAAAAAATACACAATTATTTTTTTGCAAAAATTAATAAACTTGAGATGTAGAATTAAACTAGATGCCAAATTATGATCAGAACGGCTTCGATATTGAAAATCGGCTTAGATGTGGCAAAGTTGTGGCAATTCGAAGTCTGGGAATGTAATTTCAAAATTGGTAAGGGTTCCCCCTTATGATTTTTTCGCAAAAAATACACAATTATTTTTTTGCAAAAATTAATAAACTTGAGATGTAGAATTAAACTAGATGCCAAATTATGATCAAAATGGCTTCGATATTGAAAATCGGCTTAGATTTGGCAAAGTTGTGGCAATTCGAAGTCTGGGATTGTAATTTCAAAATTTGTAAGGGTTCCCCCTTATGATTTTTTCGCAAAAAATACACAATTATTTTTTTGCAAAAATTAATAAACTTGAGATGTAGATTTAAACTAGATGCCAAATTATGATCAAAATGGCCTCGATATTGACAATCGGTTTATATTTGATAAAGTTGTGGCAATTCGAAGTCTGGGAATGTCATTTGAAAATTGGTAAGGGTTCCGCCTTATGATTTTTTCGCCAAAAAAAAATATATTTTTTTTCAAAAATGTATAAACTTGAGATGAAGGATTAAACTAGATGCCAAATTATGATCAAAATGGCTTCGATATTGAAAATCGGCTTAGATTTGGCAAAGTTGTGGCAATTCGAAGTCTGGGAATGTAATTTCAAAATTGGTAAGGGTTCCCCCTTATGATTTTTTCGCAAAAAATACACAATTATTTTTTTTAAAAAATTAATAAACTTGAAATGTAGAATTAAACTAGATGACAAATTATGATCAAAATGGCTTCGATATTGAAAATCGGCTTAGATTTGGCAAAGTTGCGGCAATTCGAAGTCTGGGAATGTTATTTCAAAATTGGTAAGGGTTCCCCCTTATGATTTTTTCGCAAAAAATACACAATTATTTTTTTTCAAGAATTAATAAACTTGAGATGTAGAATTAAACTAGATGCCAAATTATGATCAAAATGGCTTCGATATTGAAAATCGGCTGAGATTTGGCAAAGTTGCGGCAATTCGAAGTCTGGGGATGGCATTTCAAAACTGGTGAGGGTTCCCCCTTATGCTTTTTTCGCAAAATATACACAATTTTTTTTTCAAAAATGAATAAACTTGAGATATAGAATTAAACTAGATGCCAAACTATGATCAGAATGGCTTCGATATTAAAAATCGGCTTAGATTTGGCAAAGTTGTGGCAATTCGAAGTCTGGGAATGTAATTTCAAAATTTGTAAGGGTTCCCCCTTATGATTTTTTCGCAAAAAATACACAATTATTTATTTGCAAAAATTAATAAACTTGAGATGTAGAATTAAACTAGATGCCAAATTATGATCAGAACGGCTTCGATATTGAAAATCGGCTTAGATTTGGCAAAGTTGTGGCAATTCGAAGTCTGGGAATGTAATTTCAAAATTGGTAAGGGTTCCCCCTTATGATTTTTTCGCAAAAAATACACAATTATTTTTTTGCAAAAATTAATAAACTTGAGATGTAGAATTAAACTAGATGCCAAATTATGATCAAAATGGCTTCGATATTGAAAATCGGCTGAGATTTGGCAAAGTTGCGGCAATTAGAAGTCTGGGGATGGCATTTCAAAATTGGTGAGGGTTCCCCCTTATGCTTTTTTCGCAAAATATACACAATTTTTTTTTCAAAAATGAATAAACTTGAGATATAGAATTAAACTAGATGCCAAATTATGATCAGAATGGCTTCGATATTAAAAATCGGCTTAGATTTGGCAAAGTTGTGGCAATTCGAAGTCTGGGAATGTAATTTCAAAATTGGTAAGGGTTCCCCCTTATGATTTTTTCGCAAAAAATACACAATTATTTTTTTGCAAAAATTAATAAACTTGAGATGTAGAATTAAACTAGATTCCAAATTATGATCAAAATGGCTTCGATATTGAAAATCGGCTGAGATTTGGCAAAGTTGCGGCAATTAGAAGTCTGGGGATGGCATTTCAAAATTGGTAAGGGTTCCCCCTTATGCTTTTTTCGCAAAATATACACAATTATTTTTTTCAAAAATGAATAAACTTGAGATGTAGAATTAAACTAGATGCCAAATTATGATCAAAATGGCTTCGATATTGAAAATCGGCTTAGATTTGGCAAAGTTGTGGCAATTCGAAGTCTGGGAATGTAATTTCAAAATTTGTAAGGGTTCCCCCTTATGATTTTTTCGCAAAAAATACACAATTATTTTTTTGCAAAAATTAATAAACTTGAGATGTAGAATTAAACTAGATGCCAAATTATGATCAGAATGGCTTCGATATTGAAAATCGGCTTAGATTTGGCAAAGTTGTGGCAATTCGAAGTCTGGGAATGTAATTTCAAAATTGGTAAGGGTTCCCCCTTATGATTTTTTCGCAAAAAATACACAATTATTTTTTTGCAAAAATTAATAAACTTGAGATGTAGAATTAAACTAGATGCCAAATTATGATCAAAATGGCTTCGATATTGAAAATCGGCTGAGATTTGGCAAAGTTGCGGCAATTAGAAGTCTGGGGATGGCATTTCAAAATTGGTGAGGGTTCCCCCTTATGCTTTTTTCGCCAAAAAATACACAATTTTTTTTTTCAAAAATTAATAAACTTGAGATGTAGAATTAAACTAGATGCCAAATTATGATCAAAATGGCCTCGATATTGACAATCGGTTTATATTTGATAAAGTTGTGGCAATTCGAAGTCTGGGAATGTCATTTGAAAATTGGTAAGGGTTCCGCCTTATGATTTTTTCGCCAAAAAAAAATATATTTTTTTTCAAAAATGTATAAACTTGAGATGAAGGATTAAACTAGATGCCAAATTATGATCAAAATGGCTTCGATATTGAAAATCGGCTTAGATTTGGCAAAGTTGTGGCAATTCGAAGTCTGGGAATGTAATTTCAAAATTGGTAAGGGTTCCCCCTTATGATTTTTTTCGCAAAAAATACACAATTATTTTTTTTAAAAAATTAATAAACTTGAAATGTAGAATTAAACTAGATGCCAAATTATGATCAAAATGGCTTCGATATTGAAAATCGGCTTAGATTTGGCAAAGTTGCGGCAATTCGAAGTCTGGGAATGTTATTTCAAAATTGGTAAGGGTTCCCCCTTATGATTTTTTCGCAAAAAATACACAATTATTTTTTTCAAGAATTAATAAACTTGAGATGTAGAATTAAACTAGATGCCAAATTATGATCAAAATGGCTTCGATATTGAAAATCGGCTGAGATTTGGCAAAGTTGCGGCAATTCGAAGTCTGGGGATGGCATTTCAAAACTGGTGAGGGTTCCCCCTTATGCTTTTTTCGCAAAATATACACAATTTTTTTTTCAAAAATGAATAAACTTGAGATGTAGAATTAAACTAGATGCCAAATTATGATCAGAATGGCTTCGATATTGAAAATCGGCTTAGATTTGGCAAAGTTGTGGCAATTCGAAGTCTGGGAATGTAATTTCAAAATTTGTAAGGGTTCCCCCTTATGATTTTTTTCGCAAAAAATACACAATTATTTTTTTTGCAAAAATTAATAAACTTGAGATGTAGAATTAAACTAGATGCCAAATTATGATCAAAATGGCTTCGATATTGAAAATCGGCTGAGATTTGGCAAAGTTGCGGCAATTAGAAGTCTGGGGATGGCATTTCAAAATTGGTAAGGGTTCCCCCTTATGCTTTTTTCGCAAAAAATACACAATTTTTTTTTTCAAAAATTAATAAACTTGAGATGTAGAATTAAACTAGATGCCAAATTATGATCAGAATGGCTTCGATATTGACAATCGGTTTAGATTTGACAAAGTTGTGGCAATTCGAAGTCTGGGAATGTCATTTGAAAATTGGTAAGGGTTCCCCCTTATGCTTTTTTCGCCAAAAAAAAAACATTTTTTTTTTTCAAAAATGTATAAACTTGAGATGTAGAATTAAACTAGATGCCAAATTATGATCAAAATGGCTTCGATATTGAAAATCGGCTTAGATTTGGCAAAGTTGTGGCAATTAGAAGTCTGGGGATGGCATTTCAAAATTGGTGAGGGTTCCCCCTTATGCTTTTTTCGCAAAAAATACACAATTATTTTTTTGCAAAAATTAATAAACTTGAGATGTAGAATTAAACTAGATGCCAAATTATGATCAAAATGGCTTCGATATTGAAAATCGGCTGAGATTTGGCAAAGTTGCGGCAATTCGAAGTCTGGGGATGGCATTTCAAAATTGGTGAGGGTTCCCCCTTATGCTTTTTTCGCAAAAAATACACAATTTTTTTCAAAAAAATTAATAAACTTGAGATGTAGAATTAAACTAGATGCCAAATTATGATCAAAATGGCCTCGATATTGACAATCGGTTTAGATTTGGTAAAGTTGTGGCAATTCGAAGTCTGGGAATGTCATTTGAAAATTGGTAAGGGTTCCCCCTTATGATTTTTTCGCAAAAAATACACAATTATTTTTTTGCAAAAATTAATAAACTTGAGATGTAGAATTAAACTAGATGCCAAATTATGATCAAAATGGCTTCGATATTGAAAATCGGCTGAGATTTGGCAAAGTTGCGGCAATTCGAAGTCTGGGGATGGCATTTCAAAATTGGTGAGGGTTCCCCCTTATGCTTTTTTCGCAAAAAATACACAATTTTTTTCAAAAAAATTAATAAACTTGAGATGTAGAATTAAACTAGATGCCAAATTATGATCAAAATGGCCTCGATATTGACAATCGGTTTAGATTTGACAAAGTTGTGGCAATTCGAAGTCTGGGAATGTCATTTGAAAATTGGTAAGGGTTCCCCCTTATGATTTTTTCGCAAAAAATACACAATTATTTTTTTTCAAAAATTAATAAACTTGAGATGAAGAATTAAACTAGATGCCAAATTATGATCAAAATGGCTTCGATATTGAAAATCGGCTGAGATTTGGCAAAGTTGTGGCAATTCGAAGTCTGGGGATGGCATTTCAAAATTGGTAAGGGTTCCCCCTTATGATTTTTTCGCCAAAAAAAATATATTTTTTTTTCAAAAATTTATAAACTTGAGATGTAGAATTAAACTAGATGCCAAATTATGATCAAAATGGCTTCGATATTGAAAATCGGCTTAGATTTGGCAAAGTTGTGGCAATTCGAAGTCTGGGAATGTAATTTCAAAATTGGTAAGGGTTCCCCCTTATGATTTTTTCCCAAAAAATACACAATTATTTTTTTAAAATATTAATAAACTTGAGATGTAGAATTAAACTAGATGCCAAATTATGATCAAAATGGCTTCGATATTGAAAATCGGCTTAGATTTGGCAAAGTTGCGGCAATTCGAAGTCTGGGAATGTCATTTCAAAATTGGTAAGGGTTCCCCCTTATGCTTTTTTCGCAAAATATACACAATTTTTTTTTCAAAAATTAATAAACTTGAGATGTAGAATTAAACTAGATGCCAAATTATGATCAAAATGGCTTCGATATTGAAAATCGGCTTAGATTTGGCAAAGTTGTGGCAATTCGAAGTCTGGGAATGTAATTTCAAAATTTGTAAGGGTTCCCCCTTATGATTTTTTCGCAAAAAATACACAATTATTTTTTTTCAAAAATTAATAAACTTGAGATGTAGAATTAAACTAGATGCCAAATTATGATCAAAATGGCTTCGATATTGAAAATCGGCTTAGATTTGGCAAAGTTGTGGCAATTCGAAGTCTGGGAATGTAATTTCAAAATTTGTAAGGGTTCCCCCTTATGATTTTTTCGCAAAAAAACACAATTATTTTTTTTTAAAAATTAATAAACTTGAAATGTAGAATTAAACTAGATGCCAAATTATGATCAAAATGGCTTCGATATTGAAAATCGGCTTAGATTTGGCAAAGTTGTGGCAATTCGAAGTTGGGAATGTAATTTCAAAATTGGTAAGGGTTCCCCCTTATGATTTTTTCGCAAAAAATACACAATTATTTTTTTGCAAAAATTAATAAACTTGAGATGTAGAATTAAACTAGATGCCAAATTATGATCAAAATGGCTTCGATATTGAAAATCGGCTGAGATTTGGCAAAGTTGCGGCAATTCGAAGTCTGGGGATGGCATTTCAAAATTGGTAAGGGTTCCCCCTTATGCTTTTTTCGCAAAAAATACACAATTTTTTTTTTCAAAAATTAATAAACTTGAGATGTAGAATTAAACTAGATGCCAAATTATGATCAAAATGGCTTCGATATTGACAATCGGTTTAGATTTGACAAAGTTGTGGCAATTCGAAGTCTGGGAATGTCATTTGAAAATTGGTAAGGGTTCCCCCTTATGCTTTTTTCGCCAAAAAAAAAAACATTTTTTTTTTCAAAAATTAATAAACTTGAGATGTAGAATTAAACTAGATGCCAAATTATGATCAAAATGGCTTCGATATTGAAAATCGGCTGAGATTTGGCAAAGTTGCGGCAATTCGAAGTCTGGGGATGGCATTTCAAAATTGGTAAGGGTTCCCCCTTATGCTTTTTTCGCAAAAAATACACAATTTTTTTTTTCAAAAATTAATAAACTTGAGATGTAGAATTAAACTAGATGCCAAATTATGATCAAAATGGCTTCGATATTGAAAATCGGCTGAGATTTGGCAAAGTTGCGGCAATTGGAAGTCTGGGGATGGCATTTCAAAATTGGTGAGGGTTCCCCCTTATGCTTTTTTCGCAAAAAATACACAATTTTTTTTCAAAAAAATTAATAAACTTGAGATGTAGAATTAAACTAGATGCCAAATTATGATCAAAATGGCCTCGATATTGACAATCGGTTTATATTTGATAAAGTTGTGGCAATTCGAAGTCTGGGAATGTCATTTGAAAATTGGTAAGGGTTCCCCCTTATGATTTTTTTCGCAAAAAATACACAATTATTTTTTTGCAAAAATTAATAAACTTGAGATGTAGAATTAAACTAGATGCCAAATTATGATCAAAATGGCTTCGATATTGAAAATCGGCTTAGATTTGGCAAAGTTGTGGCAATTCGAAGTCTGGGAATGTCATTTCAAAATTGGTAAGGGTTCCCCCTTATGCTTTTTTCGCAAAAAATACACATATTTTTTTTTCAAAAATGTAATAAACTTGAGATGTAGAATTAAACTAGATGCCAAATTATGATCAAAATGGCTTCGATATTGAAAATCGGCTTAGATTTGGCAAAGTTGTGGCAATTCGAAGTCTGGGAATGTCATTTCAAAATTGGTAAGGGTTCCCCCTTATGATTTTTTCGCAAAAAATACACAATTATTTTTTTCAAAAATTAATAAACTTGAGATGTAGAATTAAACTAGATGCCAAATTATGATCAAAATGGCTTCGATATTGAAAATCGGCTTAGATTTGGCAAAGTTGCGGCAATTCGAAGTCTGGGAATGTCATTTCAAAATTGGTAAGGGTTCCCCCTTATGATTTTTTCGCAAAAAATACACAATTATTTTTTTTTCAAAAATGTAATAAACTTGAGATGTAGAATTAAACTAGATGCCAAATTATGATCAAAATGGCTTCGATATTGAAAATCGGCTTAGATTTGGCAAAGTTGTGGCAATTCGAAGTCTGGGAATGTAATTTCAAAATTGGTAAGGGTTCCCCCTTATGATTTTTTCGCAAAAAATACACAATTATTTTTTTCAAAAATTAATAAACTTGAGATGTAGAATTAAACTAGATGCCAAATTATGATCAAAATGGCTTCGATATTGAAAATCGGCTTAGATTTGGCAAAGTTGCGGCAATTCGAAGTCTGGGAATGTCATTTCAAAATTGGTAAGGGTTCCCCCTTATGCTTTTTTCGCAAAAAATACACAATTATTTTTTTCAAAAATTAATAAACTTGAGATGTAGAATTAAACTAGATGCCAAATTATGATCAAAATGGCTTCGATATTGAAAATCGGCTTAGATTTGGCAAAGTTGTGGCAATTCGAAGTCTGGGAATGTCATTTCAAAATTGGTAAGGGTTCCCCCTTATGATTTTTTCGCAAAAAATACACAATTATTTTTTTGCAAAAATTAATAAACTTGAGATGTAGAATTAAACTAGATGCCAAATTATGATCAAAATGGCTTCGATATTGAAAATCGGCTTAGATTTGGCAAAGTTGTGGCAATTCGAAGTCTGGGGATGGTCATTTCAAAATTGGTAAGGGTTCCCCCTTATGATTTTTTCGCAAAAAATACACAATTATTTTTTTTCAAAAATTAATAAACTTGAGATGTAGAATTAAACTAGATGCCAAATTATGATCAAAATGGCTTCGATATTGAAAATCGGCTTAGATTTGGCAAAGTTGTGGCAATTCGAAGTCTGGGAATGTAATTTCAAAATTGGTAAGGGTTCCCCCTTATGATTTTTTCGCAAAAAATACACAATTATTTTTTTGCAAAAATTAATAAACTTGAGATGTAGAATTAAACTAGATGCCAAATTATGATCAAAATGGCTTCGATATTGAAAATCGGCTGAGATTTGGCAAAGTTGCGGCAATTCGAAGTCTGGGGATGGCATTTCAAAATTGGTAAGGGTTCCCCCTTATGCTTTTTTCGCAAAAAATACACAATTTTTTTTTCAAAAATTAATAAACTTGAGATGTAGAATTAAACTAGATGCCAAATTATGATCAGAATGGCTTCGATATTGACAATCGGTTTAGATTTGACAAAGTTGTGGCAATTCGAAGTCTGGGAATGTCATTTGAAAATTGGTAAGGGTTCCCCCTTATGCTTTTTTCGCAAAAAATACACAATTTTTTTTTTCAAAAATGTAATAAACTTGAGATGTAGAATTAAACTAGATGCCAAATTATGATCAAAATGGCTTCGATATTGAAAATCGGCTTAGATTTGGCAAAGTTGTGGCAATTCGAAGTCTGGGAATGTCATTTCAAAATTGGTGAGGGTTCCCCCTTATGCTTTTTTCGCAAAAAATACACAATTATTTTTTTTCAAAAATTAATAAACTTGAGATGTAGAATTAAACTAGATGCCAAATTATGATCAAAATGGCTTCGATATTGAAAATCGGCTTAGATTTGGCAAAGTTGCGGCAATTGGAAGTCTGGGGATGGCAATTTCAAAATTGGTGAGGGTTCCCCCTTATGCTTTTTTCGCAAAAATACACAATTTTTTTTTCAAAAAATTAATAAACTTGAGATGTAGAATTAAACTAGATGCCAAATTATGATCAAAATGGCCTCGATATTGACAATCGGTTTAGATTTGATAAAGTTGTGGCAATTCGAAGTCTGGGAATGTCATTTGAAAATTGGTAAGGGTTCCCCCTTATGATTTTTTCGCAAAAAATACACAATTATTTTTTTTCAAAAATTAATAAACTTGAGATGTAGAATTAAACTAGATGCCAAATTATGATCAAAATGGCTTCGATATTGAAAATCGGCTTAGATTTGGCAAAGTTGTGGCAATTGGAAGTCTGGGAATGGCATTTCAAAATTGGTGAGGGTTCCCCCTTATGCTTTTTTCGCAAAAAATACACAATTTTTTTCAAAAAATTAATAAACTTGAGATGTAGAATTAAACTAGATGCCAAATTATGATCAAAATGGCTTCGATATTGACAATCGGCTTAGATTTGGCAAAGTTGTGGCAATTCGAAGTCTGGGAATGTCATTTGAAAATTGGTAAGGGTTCCCCCTTATGATTTTTTCGCAAAAAATACACAATTATTTTTTTTCAAAAATTAATAAACTTGAGATGTAGAATTAAACTAGATGCCAAATTATGATCAAAATGGCTTCGATATTGAAAATCGGCTGAGATTTGGCAAAGTTGTGGCAATTCGAAGTCTGGGGATGGCATTTCAAAATTGGTAAGGGTTCCCCCTTATGATTTTTTCGCCAAAAAAAAATATATTTTTTTTTCAAAAATGTATAAACTTGAGATGAAGAATTAAACTAGATGCCAAATTATGATCAAAATGGCTTCGATATTGAAAATCGGCTGAGATTTGGCAAAGTTGCGGCAATTAGAAGTCTGGGAATGGCATTTCAAAATTGGTAAGGGTTCCCCCTTATGATTTTTTTCCCAAAAAATACACAATTATTTTTTTTAAAATATTAATAAACTTGAAATGTAGAATTAAACTAGATGCCAAATTATGATCAAAATGGCTTCGATATTGAAAATCGGCTTAGATTTGGCAAAGTTGCGGCAATTCGAAGTCTGGGATTGTCATTTCAAAATTGGTAAGGGTTCCCCCTTATGCTTTTTTCGCAAAAAATACACAATTTTTTTTTTCAAAAATTAATAAACTTGAGATGAAGAATTAAACTAGATGCCAAATTATGATCAAAATGGCCTCGATATTGACAATCGGTTTAGATTTGATAAAGTTGTGGCAATTCGAAGTCTGGGAATGTCATTTGAAAATTGGTAAGGGTTCCCCCTTATGATTTTTTCGCAAAAAATACACAATTATTTTTTTGCAAAAATTAATAAACTTGAGATGAAGAATTAAACTAGATGCCAAATTATGATCAAAATGGCTTCGATATTGAAAATCGGCTTAGATTTGGCAAAGTTGTGGCAATTCGAAGTCTGGGAATGTAATTTCAAAATTGGTAAGGGTTCCCCCTTATGATTTTTTCGCAAAAAATACACAATTATTTTTTTTTAAAAATTAATAAACTTGAAATGAAGAATTAAACTAGATGCCAAATTATGATCAAAATGGCTTCGATATTGAAAATCGGCTGAGATTTGGCAAAGTTGTGGCAATTCGAAGTCTGGGGATGGCATTTCAAAATTGGTGAGGGTTCCCCCTTATGCTTTTTTCGCAAAAAATACACAATTTTTTTTTTCAAAAATTAATAAACTTGAGATGTAGAATTAAACTAGATGCCAAATTATGATCAAAATGGCCTCGATATTGACAATCGGTTTAGATTTGGCAAAGTTGCGGCAATTCGAAGTCTGGGGATGGCATTTCAAAATTGGTGAGGGTTCCCCCTTATGCTTTTTTCGCAAAAAATACACAATTTTTTTTTCAAAAATTAATAAACTTGAGATGTAGAATTAAACTAGATGCCAAATTATGATCAAAATGGCCTCGATATTGACAATCGGTTTAGATTTGGCAAAGTTGCGGCAATTCGAAGTCTGGGGATGGCATTTCAAAATTGGTGAGGGTTCCCCCTTATGCTTTTTTCGCAAAAAATACACAATTTTTTTTTCAAAAATTAATAAACTTGAGATGTAGAATTAAACTAGATGCCAAACTATGATCAGAATGGCTTCGATATTAAAAATCGGCTTAGATTTGGCAAAGTTGTGGCAATTCGAAGTCTGGGAATGTAATTTCAAAATTTGTAAGGGTTCCCCCTTATGATTTTTTCGCAAAAAATACACAATTATTTATTTGCAAAAATTAATAAACTTGAGATGTAGAATTAAACTAGATGCCAAATTATGATCGAAATGGCTTCGATATTGAAAATCGGCTTAGATTTGGCAAAGTTGTGGCAATTCGAAGTCTGAGATTGTAATTTCAAAATTTGTAAGGGTTCCCCCTTATGATTTTTTCGCAAAAAACACAATTATTTTTTTTCAAAAATTAATAAACTTGAAATGAAGAATTAAACTAGATGCCAAATTATG
Organism: Drosophila maculinotata; assembly: GCA_035045305.1. Lineage (NCBI taxonomy): Eukaryota > Metazoa > Arthropoda > Insecta > Diptera > Drosophilidae > Drosophila > Drosophila maculinotata. Next base: position 115,336 of record JAWNPD010000278.1, read on the forward strand.
ATCAAAATGGCTTCGATATTGAAAATCGGCTTAGATTTGGCAAAGTTGTGGCAATTGAATTTCAAAATTGGTAAGGGTTCCCCCTTATGATTTTTTTCGCAAAAAATACACAATTATTTTTTTTTAAAAATTAATAAACTTGAAATGAAGAATTAAACTAGATGCCAAATTATGATCAGAATGGCTTCGATATTGACAATCGGTTTAGATTTGACAAAGTTGTGGCAATTCGAAGTCTGGGAATGTCATTTGAAAATTGGTAAGGGTTCCCCCTTATGCTTTTTTCGCCAAAAAAAAAAACATTTTTTTTTTTTCAAAAATTTATAAACTTGAGATGTAGAATTAAACTAGATGCCAAATTATGATCAAAATGGCTTCGATATTGAAAATCGGCTGAGATTTGGCAAAGTTGCGGCAATTCGAAGTCTGGGAATGGCATTTCAAAATTGGTAAGGGTTCCCCCTTATGCTTTTTTCGCAAAAAATACACAATTTTTTTTTCAAAAATTAATAAACTTGAGATGTAGAATTAAACTAGATGCCAAATTATGATCAAAATGGCTTCGATATTGAAAATCGGTTTAGATTTGGCAAAGTTGTGGCAATTCGAAGTCTGGGAATGTCATTTCGAAAATTGGTAAGGGTTCCCCCTTATGCTTTTTTCGCCAAATAAAAATATATTTTTTTTTTCAAAAATGTATAAACTTGAGATGTAGGATTAAACTAGATGCCAAATTATGATCAAAATGGCTTCGATATTGAAAATCGGCTTAGATTTGGCAAAGTTGTGGCAATTCGAAGTCTGGGAATGTAATTTCAAAATTTGTAAGGGTTCCCCCTTATGATTTTTTCGCAAAAAATACACAATTATTTTTTTTTAAAAATTAATAAACTTGAAATGTAGAATTAAACTAGATGCCAAATTATGATCAAAATGGCTTCGATATTGAAAATCGGCTTAGATTTGGCAAAGTTGTGGCAATTCGAAGTCTGGGGATGTATTTCAAAATTGGTAAGGGTTCCCCCTTATGATTTTTTCGCAAAAAATACACAATTATTTTTTTCAAAAATTAATAAACTTGAGATGAAGAATTAAACTAGATGCCAAATTATGATCAAAATGGCTTCGATATTGAAAATCGGCTTAGATTTGGCAAAGTTGTGGCAATTCGAAGTCTGGGAATGTAATTTCAAAATTGGTAAGGGTTCCCCCTTATGATTTTTTCGCAAAAAATACACAATTATTTTTTTTTAAAAATTAATAAACTTGAAATGAAGAATTAAACTAGATGCCAAATTATGATCAAAATGGCTTCGATATTGAAAATCGGCTGAGATTTGGCAAAGTTGTGGCAATTCGAAGTCTGGGGATGGCATTTCAAAATTGGTGAGGGTTCCCCCTTATGCTTTTTTCGCAAAAAATACACAATTTTTTTTTCAAAAATTAATAAACTTGAGATGTAGAATTAAACTAGATGCCAAATTATGATCAAAATGGCCTCGATATTGACAATCGGTTTAGATTTGATAAAGTTGTGGCAATTCGAAGTCTGGGAATGTCATTTGAAAATTGGTAAGGGTTCCCCCTTATGCTTTTTTCGCCAAAAAAAAACAATTTTTTTTTTTCAAAAATGTATAAACTTGAGATGTAGAATTAAACTAGATGCCAAATTATGATCAAAATGGCTTCGATATTGAAAATCGGCTGAGATTTGGCAAAGTTGCGGCAATTAGAAGTCTGGGGATGGCATTTCAAAATTGGTGAGGGTTCCCCCTTATGCTTTTTTCGCAAAAAATACACAATTTTTTTTTTAAAAATTAATAAACTTGAGATATAGAATTAAACTAGATGCCAAATTATGATCAAAATGGCCTCGATATTGACAATCGGTTTAGATTTGATAAAGTTGTGGCAATTCGAAGTCTGGGAATGTCATTTGAAAATTGGTAAGGGTTCCCCCTTATGCTTTTTTTCGCCAAATAAAAAATATTATTTTTTTTCAAAAATGTATAAACTTGAGATGTAGGATTAAACTAGATGCCAAATTATGATCAAAATGGCTTCGATATTGAAAATCGGCTTAGATTTGGCAAAGTTGTGGCAATTCGAAGTCTGGGAATGTAATTTCAAAATTGGTAAGGGTTCCCCCTTATGATTTTTTCGCAAAAAATACACAATTATTTTTTTGCAAAAATTAATAAACTTGAGATGTAGAATTAAACTAGATGCCAAATTATGATCAAAATGGCTTCGATATTGAAAATCGGCTGAGATTTGGCAAAGTTGCGGCAATTAGAAGTCTGGGGATGGCATTTCAAAATTGGTGAGGGTTCCCCCTTATGCTTTTTTCGCAAAAAATACACAATTTTTTTTTTCAAAAATTAATAAACTTGAGATGTAGAATTAAACTAGATGCCAAATTATGATCAAAATGGCCTCGATATTGACAATCGGCTTAGATTTGACAAAGTTGTGGCAATTCGAAGTCTGGGAATGTCATTTGAAAATTGGTAAGGGTTCCCCCTTATGCTTTTTTCGCCAAAAAAACATATATTTTTTTTTCAAAAATGTATAAACTTGAGATGAAGAATTAAACTAGATGCCAAATTATGATCAAAATGGCTTCGATATTGAAAATCGGCTTAGATTTGGCAAAGTTGTGGCAATTCGAAGTCTGGGAATGTCATTTCAAAATTGGTAAGGGTTCCCCCTTATGATTTTTTCGCAAAAAAATAATTGTTTTTTTTTAATAAACTTGAGATGTAGAATTAAACTAGATGCCAAATTATGATCAAAATGGCTTCGATATTGAAAATCGGCTTAGATTTGGCAAAGTTGCGGCAATTCGAAGTCTGGGGATGGCATTTCAAAATTGGTGAGGGTTCCCCCTTATGCTTTTTTCGCAAAAAATACACAATTATTTTTTTCAAAAATTAATAAACTTGAAATGTAGAATTAAACTAGATGCCAAATTATGATCAAAATGGCTTCGATATTGAAAATCGGCTGAGATTTGGCAAAGTTGCGGCAATTAGAAGTCTGGGGATGGCATTTCAAAATTGGTGAGGGTTCCCCCTTATGCTTTTTTCGCAAAAAATACACAATTTTTTTTTTCAAAAATTAATAAACTTGAGATGTAGAATTAAACTAGATGCCAAATTATGATCAAAATGGCTTCGATATTGAAAATCGGCTGAGATTTGGCAAAGTTGCGGCAATTCGAAGTCTGGGGATGGCATTTCAAAATTGGTGAGGGTTCCCCCTTATGCTTTTTTCGCAAAAAATACACAATTTTTTTTTCAAAAATTAATAAACTTGAGATATAGAATTAAACTAGATGCCAAATTATGATCAAAATGGCCTCGATATTGACAATCGGTTTAGATTTGATAAAGTTGTGGTAATTCGAAGTCTGGGAATGTCATTTGAAAATTGGTAAGGGTTCCCCCTTATGCTTTTTTCGCCAAATAAAAAATATTTTTTTTTTTCAAAAATGTATAAACTTGACATGTAGAAATAAACTAGATGCCAAATTATGATCGAAATGGCTTCGATATTGAAAATCGGCTTAGATTTGGCAAAGTTGTGGCAATTCGAAGTCAGGGATTGTAATTTCAAAATTTGTAAGGGTTCCCCCTTATGATTTTTTTCGCAAAAAATACACAATTATTTTTTTTAAAAATTAATAAACTTGAAATGAAGAATTAAACTAGATGCCAAATTATGATCAAAATGGCTTCGATATTGAAAATCGGCTTAGATTTGGCAAAGTTGTGGCAATTCGAAGTCTGGGAATGTAATTTCAAAATTGGTAAGGGTTCCCCCTTATGATTTTTTCGCAAAAAATACACAATTATTTTTTTTTAAAAATTAATAAACTTGAAATGAAGAATTAAACTAAATGCCAAATTATGATCAAAATGGCTTCGATATTGAAAATCCGCTGAGATTTGGCAAAGTTGCGGCAATTCGAAGTCTGGGGATGGCATTTCAAAATTGGTGAGGGTTCCCCCTTATGCTTTTTTCGCAAAAAATACACAATTTTTTTTTCAAAAATTAATAAACTTGAGATATAGAATTAAACTAGATGCCAAATTATGATCAAAATGGCCTCGATATTGACAATCGGTTTAGATTTGATAAAGTTGTGGCAATTCGAAGTCTGGGAATGTCATTTGAAAATTGGTAAGGGTTCCCCCTTATGCTTTTTTCGCCAAAAAAAAAACATTTTTTTTTTCAAAAATGTATAAACTTGAGATGCAGAATTAAACAAGATGCCAAATTATGATCAAAATGGCTTCGATATTGAAAATCGGCTGAGATTTGGCAAAGTTGCGGCAATTAGAAGTCTGGGGATGGCATTTCAAAATTGGTGAGGGTTCCCCCTTATGCTTTTTTCGCAAAAAATACACAATTTTTTTTTAAAAAATTAATAAACTTGAGATATAGAATTAAACTAGATGCCAAATTATGATCAAAATGGCCTCGATATTGACAATCGGTTTAGATTTGGCAAAGTTGTGGCAATTCGAAGTCTGGGAATGTCATTTGAAAATTGGTAAGGGTTCCCCCTTATGCTTTTTTCGCCAAATAAAAAATATTTTTTTTTTTCAAAAATGTATAAACTTGAGATGTAGGATTAAACTAGATGCCAAATTATGATCAAAATGGCTTCGATATTGAAAATCGGCTTAGATTTGGGAAAGTTGTGGCAATTCGAAGTCTGGGAATGTAATTTCAAAATTGGTAAGGGTTCCCCCTTATGATTTTTTCGCAAAAAATACACAATTATTTTTTTGCAAAAATTAATAAACTTGAGATGTAGAATTAAACTAGATGCCAAATTATGATCAAAATGGCTTCGATATTGAAAATCGGCTGAGATTTGGCAAAGTTGCGGCAATTAGAAGTCTGGGGATGGCATTTCAAAATTGGTGAGGGTTCCCCCTTATGCTTTTTTCGCAAAAAATACACAATTTTTTTTTTCAAAAATTAATAAACTTGAGATGTAGAATTAAACTAGATGCCAAATTATGATCAAAATGGCCTCGATATTGACAATCGGCTTATATTTGATAAAGTTGTGGCAATTCGAAGTCTGGGAATGTCATTTGAAAATTGGTAAGGGTTCCGCCTTATGCTTTTTTCGCCAAAAAAAATATATTTTTTTTTTCAAAAATGTATAAACTTGAGATGAAGGATTAAACTAGATGCCAAATTATGATCAAAATGGCTTCGATATTGAAAATCGGCTTAGATTTGGCAAAGTTGTGGCAATTCGAAGTCTGGGAATGTTATTTCAAAATTGGTAAGGGTTCCCCCTTATGATTTTTTCGCAAAAAATAATTGTGTATTTTTAATAAACTTGAAATGTAGAATTAAACTAGATGCCAAATTATGATCAAAATGGCTTCGATATTGAAAATCGGCTTAGATTTGGCAAAGTTGTGGCAATTCGAAGTCTGGGAATGTAATTTCAAAATTGGTAAGGGTTCCCCCTTATGATTTTTTCGCAAAAAATACACAATTATTTTTTTGCAAAAATTAATAAACTTGAGATGTAGAATTAAACTAGATGCCAAATTATGATCAAAATGGCTTCGATATTGAAAATCGGCTGAGATTTGGCAAAGTTGCGGCAATTAGAAGTCTGGGGATGGCATTTCAAAATTGGTGAGGGTTCCCCCTTATGCTTTTTTCGCAAAAAATACACAATTTTTTTTTTCAAAAATTAATAAACTTGAGATGTAGAATTAAACTAGATGCCAAATTATGATCAAAATGGCCTCGATATTGACAATCGGCTTATATTTGATAAAGTTGTGGCAATTCGAAGTCTGGGAATGTCATTTGAAAATTGGTAAGGGTTCCCCCTTATGCTTTTTTCGCCAAATAAAAAATATTTTTTTTTTTCAAAAATGTATAAACTTGAGATGTAGGATTAAACTAGATGCCAAATTATGATCAAAATGGCTTCGATATTGAAAATCGGCTTAGATTTGGGAAAGTTGTGGCAATTCGAAGTCTGGGAATGTAATTTCAAAATTGGTAAGGGTTCCCCCTTATGATTTTTTCTGCAAAAAATACACAATTATTTTTTTTTAAAAATTAATAAACTTGAAATGAAGAATTAAACTAAATGCCAAATTATGATCAAAATGGCTTCGATATTGAAAATCGGCTGAGATTTGGCAAAGTTGCGGCAATTCGAAGTCTGGGGATGGCATTTCAAAATTGGTGAGGGTTCCCCCTTATGCTTTTTTCGCAAAAAATACACAATTTTTTTTTCAAAAATTAATAAACTTGAGATATAGAATTAAACTAGATGCCAAATTATGATCAAAATGGCCTCGATATTGACAATCGGTTTAGATTTGATAAAGTTGTGGCAATTCGAAGTCTGGGAATGTCATTTGAAAATTGGTAAGGGTTCCCCCTTATGCTTTTTTCGCCAAAAAAAAAACATTTTTTTTTTTCAAAAATGTATAAACTTGAGATGCAGAATTAAGCAAGATGCCAAATTATGATCAAAATGGCTTCGATATTGAAAATCGGCTGAGATTTGGCAAAGTTGCGGCAATTAGAAGTCTGGGGATGGCATTTCAAAATTGGTGAGGGTTCCCCCTTATGCTTTTTTCGCAAAAAATACACAATTTTTTTTTTTAAAAATTAATAAACTTGAGATATAGAATTAAACTAGATGCCAAATTATGATCAAAATGGCCTCGATATTGACAATCGGTTTAGATTTGATAAAGTTGTGGCAATTCGAAGTCTGGGAATGTCATTTGAAAATTGGTAAGGGTTCCCCCTTATGCTTTTTTCGCCAAATAAAAAATATTTTTTTTTTCAAAAATGTATAAACTTGAGATGTAGGATTAAACTAGATGCCAAATTATGATCAAAATGGCTTCGATATTGAAAATCGGCTTAGATTTGGCAAAGTTGTGGCAATTCGAAGTCTGGGAATGTAATTTCAAAATTGGTAAGGGTTCCCCCTTATGATTTTTTCGCAAAAAATACACAATTATTTTTTTGCAAAAATTAATAAACTTGAGATGTAGAATTAAACTAGATGCCAAATTATGATCAAAATGGCTTCGATATTGAAAATCGGCTGAGATTTGGCAAAGTTGCGGCAATTAGAAGTCTGGGGATGGCATTTCAAAATTGGTGAGGGTTCCCCCTTATGCTTTTTTCGCAAAAAATACACAATTTTTTTTTTCAAAAATTAATAAACTTGAGATGTAGAATTAAACTAGATGCCAAATTATGATCAAAATGGCCTCGATATTGACAATCGGCTTATATTTGATAAAGTTGTGGCAATTCGAAGTCTGGGAATGTCATTTGAAAATTGGTAAGGGTTCCGCCTTATGCTTTTTTCGCCAAAAAAAAATATATTTTTTTTTCAAAAATGTATAAACTTGAGATGAAGGATTAAACTAGATGCCAAATTATGATCAAAATGGCTTCGATATTGAAAATCGGCTTAGATTTGGCAAAGTTGTGGCAATTCGAAGTCTGGGAATGTTATTTCAAAATTGGTAAGGGTTCCCCCTTATGATTTTTTTCGCAAAAAATAATTGTGTATTTTTAATAAACTTGAAATGTAGAATTAAACTAGATGCCAAATTATGATCAAAATGGCTTCGATATTGAAAATCGGCTTAGATTTGGCAAAGTTGCGGCAATTAGAAGTCTGGGGATGGCATTTCAAAATTGGTGAGGGTTCCCCCTTATGCTTTTTTCGCAAAAAATACACAATTTTTTTTCAAAAATTAATAAACTTGAGATGTAGAATTAAACTAGATGCCAAATTATGATCAAAATGGCTTCGATATTGAAAATCGGCTGAGATTTGGCAAAGTTGCGGCAATTAGAAGTCTGGGGATGGCATTTCAAAATTGGTGAGGGTTCCCCCTTATGCTTTTTTCGCAAAAAATACACAATTTTTTTTTTCAAAAATTAATAAACTTGAGATGTAGAATTAAACAAGATGCCAAATTATGATCAAAATGGCTTCGATATTGAAAATCGGCTGAGATTTGGCAAAGTTGCGGCAATTAGAAGTCTGGGGATGGCATTTCAAAATTGGTGAGGGTTCCCCCTTATGCTTTTTTCGCAAAAAATACACAATTTTTTTTTTCAAAAATTAATAAACTTGAGATATAGAATTAAACTAGATGCCAAATTATGATCAAAATGGCCTCGATATTGACAATCGGTTTAGATTTGATAAAGTTGTGGTAATTCGAAGTCTGGGAATGTCATTTGAAAATTGGTAAGGGTTCCCCCTTATGCTTTTTTCGCCAAATAACAAATATTTTTTTTTTCAAAAATGTATAAACTTGACATGTAGAAATAAACTAGATGCCAAATTATGATCGAAATGGCTTCGATATTGAAAATCGGCTTAGATTTGGCAAAGTTGTGGCAATTCGAAGTCAGGGATTGTAATTTCAAAATTTGTAAGGGTTCCCCCTTATGATTTTTTCGCAAAAAATACACAATTATTTTTTTTAAAAATTAATAAACTTGAAATGAAGAATTAAACTAGATGCCAAATTATGATCAAAATGGCTTCGATATTGAAAATCGGCTTAGATTTGGCAAAGTTGTGGCAATTCGAAGTCTGGGAATGTAATTTCAAAATTGGTAAGGGTTCCCCCTTATGCTTTTTTCGCAAAAAAATACACCATTTTTTTTTTCAAAAATTAATAAACTTGAGATATAGAATTAAACTAGATGCCAAATTATGATCAAAATGGCCTCGATATTGACAATCGGTTTAGATTTGATAAAGTTGTGGCAATTCGAAGTCTGGGAATGTCATTTGAAAATTGGTAAGGGTTCCCCCTTATGCTTTTTTCGCCAAAAAAAAAACATTTTTTTTTTCAAAAATGTATAAACTTGAGATGCAGAATTAAACAAGATGCCAAATTATGATCAAAATGGCTTCGATATTGAAAATCGGCTGAGATTTGGCAAAGTTGCGGCAATTAGAAGTCTGGGGATGGCATTTCAAAATTGGTGAGGGTTCCCCCTTATGCTTTTTTCGCAAAAAATACACAATTTTTTTTTCAAAAATTAATAAACTTGAGATATAGAATTAAACTAGATGCCAAATTATGATCAAAATGGCCTCGATATTGACAATCGGTTTAGATTTGGCAAAGTTGTGGCAATTCGAAGTCTGGGAATGTCATTTGAAAATTGGTAAGGGTTCCCCCTTATGCTTTTTTCGCCAAATAAAAAATATTTTTTTTTTCAAAAATGTATAAACTTGAGATGTAGGATTAAACTAGATGCCAAATTATGATCAAAATGGCTTCGATATTGAAAATCGGCTTAGATTTGGGAAAGTTGTGGCAATTCGAAGTCTGGGAATGTAATTTCAAAATTGGTAAGGGTTCCCCCTTATGATTTTTTCGCAAAAAATACACAATTATTTTTTTGCAAAAATTAATAAACTTGAGATGTAGAATTAAACTAGATGCCAAATTATGATCAAAATGGCTTCGATATTGAAAATCGGCTGAGATTTGGCAAAGTTGCGGCAATTAGAAGTCTGGGGATGGCATTTCAAAATTGGTGAGGGTTCCCCCTTATGCTTTTTTCGCAAAAAATACACAATTTTTTTTTTCAAAAAATTAATAAACTTGAGATGTAGAATTAAACTAGATGCCAAATTATGATCAAAATGGCCTCGATATTGACAATCGGCTTATATTTGATAAAGTTGTGGCAATTCGAAGTCTGGGAATGTCATTTGAAAATTGGTAAGGGTTCCGCCTTATGCTTTTTTCGCCAAAAAAAAATATATTTTTTTTTCAAAAATGTATAAACTTGAGATGAAGGATTAAACTAGATGCCAAATTATGATCAAAATGGCTTCGATATTGAAAATCGGCTTAGATTTGGCAAAGTTGTGGCAATTCGAAGTCTGGGAATGTTATTTCAAAATTGGTAAGGGTTCCCCCTTATGATTTTTTCGCAAAAAATACACAATTGTTTATTTCAAAAATTAATAAACTTGAAATGTAGAATTAAACTAGATGCCAAATTATGATCAAAATGGCTTCGATATTGAAAATCGGCTTAGATTTGGCAAAGTTGCGGCAATTCGAAGTCTGGGAATGTTATTTCAAAATTGGTAAGGGTTCCCCCTTATGATTTTTTCGCAAAAAATACACAATTATTTTTTTGCAAGAATTAATAAACTTGAGATGTAGAATTAAACTAGATGCCAAATTATGATCAAAATGGCTTCGATATTGAAAATCGGCTGAGATTTGGCAAAGTTGCGGCAATTCGAAGTCTGGGGATGGCATTTCAAAACTGGTGAGGGTTCCCCCTTATGCTTTTTTCGCAAAATATACACAATTTTTTTTTTAAAAATTAATAAACTTGAGATGTAGAATTAAACTAGATGCCAAACTATGATCAGAATGGCTTCGATATTAAAAATCGGCTTAGATTTGGCAAAGTTGTGGCAATTCGAAGTCTGGGAATGTAATTTCAAAATTTGTAAGGGTTCCCCCTTATGATTTTTTTCGCAAAAAATACACAATAATTTATTTGCAAAAATTAATAAACTTGAGATGTAGAATTAAACTAGATGCCAAATTATGATCGAAATGGCTTCGATATTGAAAATCGGCTTAGATTTGGCAAAGTTGCGGCAATTAGAAGTCTGGGGATGGCATTTCAAAATTGGTGAGGGTTCCCCCTTATGCTTTTTGTCGCAAAAAATACACAATTTTTTTTTCAAAAATTAATAAACTTGAGATAAAGAATTAAACTAGATGCCAAATTATGATCAAAATGGCCTCGATATTGACAATCGGTTTAGGTTTGATAAAGTTGTGGCAATTCGAAGTCTGGGAATGTCATTTGAAAATTGGTAAGGGTTCCCCCTTATGATTTTTTCGCCAAATAAAAAATATTTTTTTTTTTCAAAAATGTATAAACTTGAGATGTAGGATTAAACTAGATGCCAAATTATGATCAAAATGGCTTCGATATTGAAAATCGGCTTAGATTTGGCAAAGTTGTGGCAATTCGAAGTCTGGGAATGTAATTTCAAAATTGGTAAGGGTTCCCCCTTATGATTTTTTCGCAAAACATACACAATTATTTTTTTTAAAAATTAATAAACTTGAAATGAAGAATTAAACTAGATGCCAAATCATGATCAAAATGGCTTCGATATTGAAAATCGGCTTAGATTTGGCAAAGTTGTGGCAATTCGAAGTCTGGGATTGTAATTTCAAAATTTGTAAGGGTTCCCCCTTATGATTTTTTCGCAAAAAATACACAATTATTTTTTTGCAAAAATTAATAAACTTGAGATGTAGAATTAAACTATATGCCAAATTATGATCAAAATGGCTTCGATATTGAAAATCGGCTGAGATTTGGCAAAGTTGCGGCAATTAGAAGTCTGGGGATGGCATTTCAAAATTGGTGAGGGTTCCCCCTTATGCTTTTTTTCGCAAAAAATACACAATTTTTTTTTCAAAAATTAATAAACTTGAGATGTAGAATTAAACTAGATGCCAAATTATGATCAAAATGGCTTCGATATTGAAAATCGGCTGAGATTTGGCAAAGTTGCGGCAATTAGAAGTCTGGGGATGGCATTTCAAAATTGGTGAGGGTTCCCCCTTATGCTTTTTTCGCAAAAAATACACAATTTTTTTTTTCAAAAATTAATAAACTTGAGATGTAGAATTAAACAAGATGCCAAATTATAATCAAAATGGCTTCGATATTGAAAATCGGCTTAGATTTGGCAAAGTTGTGGCAATTCGAAGTCTGGGATTGTAATTTCAAAATTTGTAAGGGTTCCCCCTTATGATTTTTTCGCAAAAAATACACAATTTTTTTTTCCAAAAATTAATAAACTTGAGATATAGAATTAAACTAGATGCCAAATTATGATCAAAATGGCCTCGATATTGACAATCGGTTTAGATTTGATAAAGTTGTGGCAATTCGAAGTCTGGGAATGTCATTTGAAAATTGGTAAGGGTTCCCCCTTATGATTTTTTCGCCAAATAAAAAATATTTTTTTTTTCAAAAATGTATAAACTTGAGATGTAGGATTAAACTAGATGCCAAATTATGATCAAAATGGCTTCGATATTGAAAATCGGCTTAGATTTGGCAAAGTTGTGGCAATTCGAAGTCTGGGAATGTAATTTCAAAATTGGTAAGGGTTCCCCCTTATGATTTTTTCGCAAAAAATACACAATTATTTTTTTTTAAAAATTAATAAACTTGAAATGTAGAATTAAACTAGATGCCAAATTATGATCAAAATGGCTTCGATATTGAAAATCGGCTTAGATTTGGCAAAGTTGTGGCAATTCGAAGTCTGGGATTGTAATTTCAAAATTTGTAAGGGTTCCCCCTTATGATTTTTTCGCAAAAAATACACAATTATTTTTTTGCAAAAATTAATAAACTTGAGATGTAGAATTAAACTATATGCCAAATTATGATCAAAATGGATTCGATATTGAAAATCGGCTGAGATTTGGCAAAGTTGCGGCAATTAGAAGTCTGGGGATGGCATTTCAAAATTGGTGAGGGTTCCCCCTTATGCTTTTTTCGCAAAAAATACACAATTTTTTTTTTCAAAAATTAATAAACTTGAGATGTAGAATTAAACTAGATGCCAAATTATGATCAAAATGGCCTCGATATTGACAATCGGCTTATATTTGATAAAGTTGTGGCAATTCGAAGTCTGGGAACGTCATTTGAAAATTGGTAAGGGTTCCGCCTTATGCTTTTTTCGCCAAAAAAAAATATATTTTTTTTTCAAAAATGTATAAACTTGAGATGAAGGATTAAACTAGATGCCAAATTATGATCAAAATGGCTTCGATATTGAAAATCGGCTTAGATTTGGCAAAGTTGTGGCAATTCGAAGTCTGGGAATGTTATTTCAAAATTGGTAAGGGTTCCCCCTTATGATTTTTTCGCAAAAAATAATTGTGTATTTTTAATAAACTTGAAATGTAGAATTAAACTAGATGCCAAATTATGATCAAAATGGCTTCGATATTGAAAATAGGCTTAGATTTGGCAAAGTTGCGGCAATTCGAAGTCTGGGAATGTTATTTCAAAATTGGTAAGGGTTCCCCCTTATGATTTTTTTCGCAAAAAATACACAATTTTTTTTTGCAAGAATTAATAAACTTGAGATGTAGAATTAAACTAGATGCCAAATTATGATCAAAATGGCTTCGATATTGAAAATCGGCTGAGATTTGGCAAAGTTGCGGCAATTCGAAGTCTGGGGATGGCATTTCAAAACTGGTGAGGGTTCCCCCTTATGCTTTTTTCGCAAAATATACACAATTTTTTTTTTTAAAAATTAATAAACTTGAGATGTAGAATTAAACTAGATGCCAAACTATGATCAGAATGGCTTCGATATTAAAAATCGGCTTAGATTTGGCAAAGTTGTGGCAATTCGAAGTCTGGGAATGTAATTTCAAAATTTGTAAGGGTTCCCCCTTATGATTTTTTCGCAAAAAATACACAATAATTTATTTGCAAAAATTAATAAACTTGAGATGTAGAATTAAACTAGATGCCAAATTATGATCGAAATGGCTTCGATATTGAAAATCGGCTTAGATTTGGCAAAGTTGTGGCAATTCGAAGTCTGGGATTGTAATTTCAAAATTTGTAAGGGTTCCCCCTTATGATTTTTTCGCAAAAAATACACAATTATTTTTTTTCAAAAATTAATAAACTTGAAATGAAGAATTAAACTAGATGCCAAATTATGATCAAAATGGCTTCGATATTGAAAATCGGCTGAGATTTGGCAAAGTTGCGGCAATTAGAAGTCTGGGGATGGCATTTCAAAATTGGTGAGGGTTCCCCCTTATGCTTTTTTCGCAAAAAATACACAATTTTTTTTTCAAAAATTAATAAACTTGAGATAAAGAATTAAACTAGATGCCAAATTATGATCAAAATGGCCTCGATATTGACAATCGGTTTAGGTTTGATAAAGTTGTGGCAATTCGAAGTCTGGGAATGTCATTTGAAAATTGGTAAGGGTTCCCCCTTATGATTTTTTCGCCAAATAAAAAATATTTTTTTTTTTCAAAAATGTATAAACTTGAGATGTAGGATTAAACTAGATGCCAAATTATGATCAAAATGGCTTCGATATTGAAAATCGGCTTAGATTTGGCAAAGTTGTGGCAATTCGAAGTCTGGGAATGTAATTTCAAAATTGGTAAGGGTTCCCCCTTATGATTTTTTCGCAAAACATACACAATTATTTTTTTTTTAAAAATTAATAAACTTGAAATGAAGAATTAAACTAGATGCCAAATCATGATCAAAATGGCTTCGATATTGAAAATCGGCTTAGATTTGGCAAAGTTGTGGCAATTCGAAGTCTGGTATTGTAATTTCAAAATTTGTAAGGGTTCCCCCTTATGATTTTTTCGCAAAAAATACACAATTATTTTTTTGCAAAAATTAATAAACTTGAGATGTAGAATTAAACTATATGCCAAATTATGATCAAAATGGCTTCGATATTGAAAATCGGCTGAGATTTGGCAAAGTTGCGGCAATTAGAAGTCTGGGGATGGCATTTCAAAATTGGTGAGGGTTCCCCCTTATGCTTTTTTTGCAAAAAATACACAATTTTTTTTTTCAAAAATTAATAAACTTGAGATGTAGAATTAAACTAGATGCCAAATTATGATCAAAATGGCCTCGATATTGACAATCGGCTTATATTTGATAAAGTTGTGGCAATTCGAAGTCTGGGAACGTCATTTGAAAATTGGTAAGGGTTCCGCCTTATGCTTTTTTCGCCAAAAAAAAATATATTTTTTTTTCAAAAATGTATAAACTTGAGATGAAGGATTAAACTAGATGCCAAATTATGATCAAAATGGCTTCGATATTGAAAATCGGCTTAGATTTGGCAAAGTTGTGGCAATTCGAAGTCTGGGAATGTTATTTCAAAATTGGTAAGGGTTCCCCCTTATGATTTTTTCGCAAAAAATAATTGTGTATTTTTAATAAACTTGAAATGTAGAATTAAACTAGATGCCAAATTATGATCAAAATGGCTTCGATATTGAAAATAGGCTTAGATTTGGCAAAGTTGCGGCAATTCGAAGTCTGGGAATGTTATTTCAAAATTGGTAAGGGTTCCCCCTTATGATTTTTTCGCAAAAAATACACAATTCTTTTTTTGCAAGAATTAATAAACTTGAGATGTAGAATTAAACTAGATGCCAAATTATGATCAAAATGGCTTCGATATTGAAAATCGGCTGAGATTTGGCAAAGTTGCGGCAATTCGAAGTCTGGGGATGGCATTTCAAAACTGGTGAGGGTTCCCCCTTATGCTTTTTTCGCAAAATATACACAATTTTTTTTTTTAAAAATTAATAAACTTGAGATGTAGAATTAAACTAGATGCCAAACTATGATCAGAATGGCTTCGATATTAAAAATCGGCTTAGATTTGGCAAAGTTGTGGCAATTCGAAGTCTGGGAATGTAATTTCAAAATTTGTAAGGGTTCCCCCTTATGATTTTTTCGCAAAAAATACACAATAATTTATTTGCAAAAATTAATAAACTTGAGATGTAGAATTAAACTAGATGCCAAATTATGATCGAAATGGCTTCGATATTGAAAATCGGCTTAGATTTGGCAAAGTTGTGGCAATTCGAAGTCTGGGATTGTAATTTCAAAATTTGTAAGGGTTCCCCCTTATGATTTTTTCGCAAAAAATACACAATTATTTTTTTTTAAAAATTAATAAACTTGAAATGAAGAATTAAACTAGATGCCAAATTATGATCAAAATGGCTTCGATATTGAAAATCGGCTGAGATTTGGCAAAGTTGCGGCAATTAGAAGTCTGGGGATGGCATTTCAAAATTGGTAAGGGTTCCCCCTTATGATTTTTTTGCAAAACATACACAATTATTTTTTTTTAAAAATTAATAAACTTGAAATGAAGAATTAAACTAGATGCCAAATCATGATCAAAATGGCTTCGATATTGAAAATCGGCTTAGATTTGGCAAAGTTGTGGCAATTCGAAGTCTGGTATTGTAATTTCAAAATTTGTAAGGGTTCCCCCTTATGATTTTTTTCGCAAAAAATACACAATTATTTTTTTGCAAAAATTAATAAACTTGAGATGTAGAATTAAACTATATGCCAAATTATGATCAAAATGGCTTCGATATTGAAAATCGGCTGAGATTTGGCAAAGTTGCGGCAATTAGAAGTCTGGGGATGGCATTTCAAAATTGGTGAGGGTTCCCCCTTATGCTTTTTTTGCAAAAAATACACAATTTTTTTTTTCAAAAATTAATAAACTTGAGATGTAGAATTAAACTAGATGCCAAATTATGATCAAAATGGCCTCGATATTGACAATCGGTTTATATTTGATAAAGTTGTGGCAATTCGAAGTCTGGGAATGTCATTTGAAAATTGGTAAGGGTTCCGCCTTGTGCTTTTTTCGCCAAAAAAAAATATTTTTTTTTTTCAAAAATGTATAAACTTGAGATGAAGGATTAAACTAGATGCCAAATTATGATCAAAATGGCTTCGATATTGAAAATCGGCTTAGATTTGGCAAAGTTGTGGCAATTCGAAGTCTGGGAATGTAATTTTAAAATTGGTAAGGGTTCCCCCTTATGATTTTTTCGCAAAAAATAAACAATTATTTTTTTTAAAAAATTAATAAACTTGAAATGTAGAATTAAACTAGATGCCAAATTATGATCAAAATGGCTTCGATATTGAAAATCGGCTTAGATTTGGCAAAGTTGCGGCAATTCGAAGTCTGGGAATGTTATTTCAAAATTGGTAAGGGTTCCCCCTTATGATTTTTTCGCAAAAAATACACAATTATTTTTTTTTCAAGAATTAATAAACTTGAGATGTAGTATTAAACTAGATGCCAAATTATGATCAAAATGGCTTCGATATTGAAAATCGGCTGAGATTTCGCAAAGTTGCGGCAATTCGAAGTCTGGGGATGGCATTTCAAAACTGGTGAGGGTTCCCCCTTATGCTTTTTTCGCAAAATATACACAATTTTTTTTTCAAAAATTAATAAACTTGAGATTTAGAATTAAACTAGATGCCAAACTATGATCAGAATGGCTTCGATATTAAAAATCGGCTTAGATTTGGCAAAGTTGTGGCAATTCGAAGTCTGGGAATGTAATTTCAAAATTTGTAAGGGTTCCCCCTTATGATTTTTTCGCAAAAAATACACAATTATTTATTTGCAAAAATTAATAAACTTGAGATGTAGAATTAAACTAGATGCCAAATTATGATCGAAATGGCTTCGATATTGAAAATCGGCTTAGATTTGGCAAAGTTGTGGCAATTCGAAGTCTGGGATTGTAATTTCAAAATTTGTAAGGGTTCCCCCTTATGATTTTTTCGCAAAAAATACACAATTTTTTTTTCCAAAATTAATAAACTTGAGATATAGAATTAAACTAGATGCCAAATTATGATCAAAATGGCCTCGATATTGACAATCGGTTTAGATTTGATAAAGTTGTGGCAATTCGAAGTCTGGGAATGTCATTTGAAAATTGGTAAGGGTTCCCCCTTATGATTTTTTTCGCCAAATAAAAAATATTTTTTTTTTCAAAAATGTATAAACTTGAGATGTAGGATTAAACTAGATGCCAAATTATGATCAAAATGGCTTCGATATTGAAAATCGGCTTAGATTTGGCAAAGTTGTGGCAATTCGAAGTCTGGGAATGTAATTTCAAAATTGGTAAGGGTTCCCCCTTATGATTTTTTCGCAAAAAATACACAATTATTTTTTTTAAAAAATTAATAAACTTGAAATGTAGAATTAAACTAGATGCCAAATTATGATCAAAATGGCTTCGATATTGAAAATCGGCTTAGATTTGGCAAAGTTGTGGCAATTCGAAGTCTGGGATTGTAATTTCCAAATTTGTAAGAGTTCCCCCTTATGATTTTTTCGCAAAAAATACACAATTATTTTTTTGCAAAAATTAATAAACTTGAGATGTAGAATTAAACTAGATGCCAAATTATGATCAAAATGGCTTCGATATTGAAAATCGGCTGAGATTTGGCAAAGTTGCGGCAATTAGAAGTCTGGGGATGGCATTTCAAAATTGGTGAGGGTTCCCCCTTATGCTTTTTTCGCAAAAATACACAATTTTTTTTTTCAAAAATTAATAAACTTGAGATGTAGAATTAAACTAGATGCCAAACTATGATCAGAACGGCTTCGATATTGACAATCGGTTTAGATTTGATAAAGTTGTGGCAATTCGAAGTCTGGGAATGTCATTTGAAAATTGGTATGGGTTCCCCCTTATGCTTTTTTCGCCAAATAAAAAATAATTTTTTTTTTCAAAAATGTATAAACTTGAGATGTAGGATTAAACTAGATGCCAAATTATGATCAAAATGGCTTCGATATTGAAAATCGGCTTAGATTTGGCAAAGTTGTGGCAATTCGAAGTCTGGGAATGTAATTTCAAAATTTGTAAGGGTTCCCCCTTATGATTTTTTCGCAAAAAATACACAATTATTTTTTTTTAAAAATTAATAAACTTGAAATGAAGTATTAAACTAGATGCCAAACTATGATCAGAATGGCTTTGATATTAAAAATCGGCTTAGATTTGGCAAAGTTGTGGCAATTCGAAGTCTGGGAATGTAATTTCAAAATTTGTAAGGGTTCCCCCTTATGATTTTTTCGCAAAAAATACACAATTATTTATTTGCAAAAATTAATAAACTTGAGATGTAGAATTAAACTAGATGCCAAATTATGATCGAAATGGCTTCGATATTGAAAATCGGCTTAGATTTGGCAAAGTTGTGGCAATTCGAAATCTGGGATTGTAATTTCAAAATTTGTAAGGGTTCCCCCTTATGATTTTTTCGCAAAAAATACCCATATATTTTTTTTTAAAAATTAATAAACTTGAAATGAAGAATTAAACTAGATGCCAAATTATGATCAAAATGGCTTCGATATTGAAAATCGGCTTAGATTTGGCAAAGTTGTGGCAATTCGAAGTCTGGGAATGTAATTTCAAAATTGGTAAGGGTTCCCCCTTATGATTTTTTCGCAAAAAATACACAATTATTTTTTTTAAAAATTAATAAACTTGAAATGAAGAATTAAAATAGATGCCAAATTATGATCAAAATGGCTTCGATATTGAAAATCGGCTGAGATTTGGCAAAGTTGCGGCAATTAGAAGTCTGGGGATGGCATTTCAAAATTGGTGAGGGTTCCCCCTTATGCTTTTTTCGCAAAAAATACACAATTTTTTTTTCAAAAATTAATAAACTTGAGATTTAGAATTAAACTAGATGCCAAATTATGATCAAAATGGCCTCGATATTGACAATCGGTTTAGATTTGATAAAGTTGTGGCAATTCGAAGTCTGGGAATGTCATTTGAAAATTGGTAAGGGTTCCCCCTTATGCTTTTTTCGCCAAATAAAAAATATTTTTTTTTTCAAAAATGTATAAACTTGAGATGTAGGATTAAACTAGATGCCAAATTATGATCAAAATGGCTTCGATATTGAAAATCGGCTTAGATTTGGCAAAGTTGTGGCAATTCGAAGTCAGGGAATGTAATTTCAAAATTGGTAAGGGTTCCCCCTTATGATTTTTTCGCAAAAAATACACAATTATTTTTTTTAAAAAATTAATAAACTTGAAATGTAGAATTAAACTAGATGCCAAATTATGATCAAAATGGCTTCGATATTGAAAATCGGCTTAGATTTGGCAAAGTTGTGGCAATTCGAAGTCTGGGATTGTAATTTCAAAATTTGTAAGGGTTCCCCCTTATGATTTTTTCGCAAAAAATACACAATTATTTTTTTGCAAAAATTAATAAACTTGAGATGTAGAATTAAACTAGATGCCAAATTATGATCAAAATGGCTTCGATATTGAAAATCGGCTGAGATTTGGCAAAGTTGCGGCAATTAGAAGTCCGGGGATGGCATTTCAAAATTGGTGAGGGTTCCCCCTTATGCTTTTTTCGCAAAAATTAAACAATTTTTTTTTTCAAAAATTAATAAACTTGAGATGTAGAATTAAACTAGATGCCAAATTATGATCAAAATGGCCTCGATATTGACAATCGGTTTATATTTGATAAAGTTGTGGCAATTCGAAGTCTGGGAATGTCATTTGAAAATTTGTAAGGGTTCCGCCTTATGCTTTTTTCGCCAAAAAAAAATATATTTTTTTTTCAAAAATGTATAAACTTGAGATGTAGAATTAAACTAGATGCCAAATTATGATCAAAATGGCTTCGATATTGAAAATCGGCTGAGATTTGGCAAAGTTGCGGCAATTCGAAGTCTGGGGATGGCATTTCAAAACTGGTGAGGGTTCCCCCTTATGCTTTTTTCGCAAAATATACACAATTTTCTTTTCAAAAATTAATAAACTTGAGATTTAGAATTAAACAAGATGCCAAACTATGATCAGAATGGCTTCGATATTAAAAATCGGCTTAGATTTGGCAAAGTTGTGGCAATTCGAAGTCTGGGAATGTAATTTCAAAATTTGTAAGGGTTCCCCCTTATGATTTTTTCGCAAAAAATACACAATTATTTATTTGCAAAAATTAATAAACTTGAGATGTAGAATTAAACTAGATGCCAAATTATGATCGAAATGGCTTCGATATTGAAAATCGGCTTAGATTTGGCAAAGTTGTGGCAATTCGAAGTCTGGGATTGTAATTTCAAAATTTGTAAGGGTTCCCCCTTATGATTTTTTCGCAAAAAATACACAATTATTTTTTTTTAAAAATTAATAAACTTGAAATGAAGAATTAAACTAGATGCCAAATTATGATCAAAATGGCTTCGATATTGAAAATCGGCTTAGATTTGGCAAAGTTGTGGCAATTCGAAGTCTGGGATTGTAATTTCAAAATTTGTAAGGGTTCCCCCTTATGATTTTTTCGCAAAAAATACACAATTATTTTTTTTTAAAAATTAATAAACTTGAAATGAAGAATTAAACTAGATGCCAAATTATGATCAAAATGGCTTCGATATTGAAAATCGGCTGAGATTTGGCAAAGTTGCGGCAATTAGAAGTCTGGGGATGGCATTTCAAAATTGGTGAGGGTTCCCCTTATGCTTTTTTCGCAAAAAATACACAATTTTTTTTTCAAAAATTAATAAACTTGAGATTTAGAATTAAACTAGATGCCAAATTATGATCAAAATGGCCTCGATATTGACAATCGGCTTAGATTTGATAAAGTTGTGGCAATTCGAAGTCTGGGAATGTCATTTGAAAATTGGTAAGGTTTCCACCATGCTTTTTTCGCCAAATAAAAAATATTTTTTTTTTTCAAAAATGTATAAACTTGAGATGTAGGATTAAACTAGATGCCAAATTATGATCAAAATGGCTTCGATATTGAAAATCAGCTTAGATTTGGCAAAGTTGTGGCAATTCGAAGTCTGGGAATGTAATTTCAAAATTGGTAAGGGTTCCCCCTTATGATTTTTTTCGCAAAAAATACACAATTATTTTTTTTTAAAAAATTAATAAACTTGAAATGTAGAATTAAACTAGATGCCAAATTATGATCAAAATGGCTTCGATATTGAAAATCGGCTGAGATTTGGCAAAGTTGCGGCAATTCGAAGTCTGGGGATGGCATTTCAAAACTGGTGAGGGTTCCCCCTTATGCTTTTTTCGCAAAATATACACAATTTTTTTTTCAAAAATTAATAAACTTGAGATTTAGAATTAAACAAGATGCCAAACTATGATCAGAATGGCTTCGATATTAAAAATCGGCTTAGATTTGGCAAAGTTGTGGCAATTCGAAGTCTGGGAATGTAATTTCAAAATTTGTAAGGGTTCCCCCTTATGATTTTTTTCGCAAAAAATACACAATTATTTATTTGCAAAAATTAATAAACTTGAGATGTAGAATTAAACTAGATGCCAAATTATGATCGAAATGGCTTCGATATTGAAAATCGGCTTAGATTTGGCAAAGTTGTGGCAATTCGAAGTCTGGGATTGTAATTTCAAAATTTGTAAGGGTTCCCCCTTATGATTTTTTTCGCAAAAAATACACAATTATTTTTTTTTAAAAATTAATAAACTTGAAATGAAGAATTAAACTAGATGCCAAATTATGATCAAAATGGCTTCGATATTGAAAATCGGCTTAGATTTGGCAAAGTTGTGGCAATTCGAAGTCTGGGAATGTAATTTCAAAATTTGTAAGGGTTCCCCCTTATGATTTTTTTCGCAAAAAATACACAATTATTTTTTTTTAAAAATTAATAAACTTGAAATGAAGAATTAAACTAGATGCCAAATTATGATCAAAATGGCTTCGATATTGAAAATCGGCTGAGATTTGGCAAAGTTGCGGCAATTAGAAGTCTGGGGATGGCATTTCAAAATTGGTGAGGGTTCCCCTTATGCTTTTTTCGCAAAAAATACACAATTTTTTTTTCAAAAATTAATAAACTTGAGATTTAGAATTAAACTAGATGCCAAATTATGATCAAAATGGCCTCGATATTGACAATCGGCTTAGATTTGATAAAGTTGTGGCAATTCGAAGTCTGGGAATGTCATTTGAAAATTGGTAAGGTTTCCACCATGCTTTTTTCGCCAAATAAAAAATATTTTTTTTTTCAAAAATGTATAAACTTGAGATGTAGGATTAAACTAGATGCCAAATTATGATCAAAATGGCTTCGATATTGAAAATCAGCTTAGATTTGGCAAAGTTGTGGCAATTCGAAGTCTGGGAATGTAATTTCAAAATTGGTAAGGGTTCCCCCTTATGATTTTTTTCGCAAAAAATACACAATTATTTTTTTTTAAAAAATTAATAAACTTGAAATGTAGAATTAAACTAGATGCCAAATTATGATCAAAATGGCTTCGATATTGAAAATCGGCTGAGATTTGGCAAAGTTGCGGCAATTCGAAGTCTGGGGATGGCATTTCAAAACTGGTGAGGGTTCCCCCTTATGCTTTTTTCGCAAAATATACACAATTTTTTTTTCAAAAATTAATAAACTTGAGATTTAGAATTAAACAAGATGCCAAACTATGATCAGAATGGCTTCGATATTAAAAATCGGCTTAGATTTGGCAAAGTTGTGGCAATTCGAAGTCTGGGAATGTAATTTCAAAATTTGTAAGGGTTCCCCCTTATGATTTTTTCGCAAAAAATACACAATTATTTATTTGCAAAAATTAATAAACTTGAGATGTAGAATTAAACTAGATGCCAAATTATGATCGAAATGGCTTCGATATTGAAAATCGGCTTAGATTTGGCAAAGTTGTGGCAATTCGAAGTCTGGGATTGTAATTTCAAAATTTGTAAGGGTTCCCCCTTATGATTTTTTCGCAAAAAATACACAATTATTTTTTTTCAAAAATTAATAAACTTGAAATGAAGAATTAAACTAGATGCCAAATTATGATCAAAATGGCTTCGATATTGAAAATCGGCTTAGATTTGGCAAAGTTGTGGCAATTCGAAGTCTGGGAATGTAATTTCAAAATTTGTAAGGGTTCCCCCTTATGATTTTTTCGCAAAAAATACACAATTATTTTTTTTTAAAAATTAATAAACTTGAAATGAAGAATTAAACTAGATGCCAAATTATGATCAAAATGGCTTCGATATTGAAAATCGGCTGAGATTTGGCAAAGTTGCGGCAATTAGAAGTCTGGGGATGGCATTTCAAAATTGGTGAGGGTTCCCCTTATGCTTTTTTCGCAAAAAATACACAATTTTTTTTTCAAAAATTAATAAACTTGAGATTTAGAATTAAACTAGATGCCAAATTATGATCAAAATGGCCTCGATATTGACAATCGGCTTAGATTTGATAAAGTTGTGGCAATTCGAAGTCTGGGAATGTCATTTGAAAATTGGTAAGGTTTCCACCATGCTTTTTTCGCCAAATAAAAAATATTTTTTTTTTCAAAAATGTATAAACTTGAGATGTAGGATTAAACTAGATGCCAAATTATGATCAAAATGGCTTCGATATTGAAAATCAGCTTAGATTTGGCAAAGTTGTGGCAATTCGAAGTCTGGGAATGTAATTTCAAAATTGGTAAGGGTTCCCCCTTATGATTTTTTCGCAAAAAATACACAATTATTTTTTTTAAAAAATTAATAAACTTGAAATGTAGAATTAAACTAGATGCCAAATTATGATCAAAATGGCTTCGATATTGGAAATCGGCTTAGATTTGGCAAAGTTGTGGCAATTCGAAGTCTGGGATTGTAATTTCAAAATTTGTAAGGGTTCCCCCTTATGATTTTTTCGCAAAAAATACACAATTATTTTTTTGCAAAAATTAATAAACTTGAGATGTAGATTTAAACTAGATGCCAAATTATGATCAAAATGGCTTCGATATTGAAAATCGGCTGAGATTTGGCAAAGTTGCGGCAATTAGAAGTCTGGGGATGGCATTTCAAAATTGGTGAGGGTTCCCCCTTATGCTTTTTTCGCAAAAAATACACAATTTTTTTTTTCAAAAATTAATAAACTTGAGATGTAGAATTAAACTAGATGCCAAATTATGATCAAAATGGCCTCGATATTGACAATCGGTTTATATTTGATAAAGTTGTGGCAATTCGAAGTCTGGGAATGTCATTTGAAAATTGGTAAGGGTTCCGCCTTATGCTTTTTTCGCCAAAAAAAAATATATTTTTTTTCAAAAATGTATAAACTTGAGATGAAGGATTAAACTAGATGCCAAATTATGATCAAAATGGCTTCGATATTGAAAATCGGCTTAGATTTGGCAAAGTTGTGGCAATTCGAAGTCTGGGAATGTAATTTCAAAATTGGTAAGGGTTCCCCCTTATGATTTTTTCGCAAAAAATACACAATTATTTTTTTAAAAAAATTAATAAACTTGAAATGTAGAATTAAACTAGATGACAAATTATGATCAAAATGGCTTCGATATTGAAAATCGGCTTAGATTTGGCAAAGTTGCGGCAATTCGAAGTCTGGGAATGTTATTTCAAAATTGGTAAGGGTTCCCCCTTATGATTTTTTCGCAAAAAATACACAATTATTTTTTTTTTCAAGAATTAATAAACTTGAGATGTAGAATTAAACTAGATGCCAAATTATGATCAAAATGGCTTCGATATTGAAAATCGGCTGAGATTTGGCAAAGTTGCGGCAATTCGAAGTCTGGGGATGGCATTTCAAAACTGGTGAGGGTTCCCCCTTATGCTTTTTTCCAAAATATACACAATTTTTTTTTCAAAAATGAATAAACTTGAGATATAGAATTAAACTAGATGCCAAACTATGATCAGAATGGCTTCGATATTAAAAATCGGCTTAGATTTGGCAAAGTTGTGGCAATTCGAAGTCTGGGAATGTAATTTCAAAATTTGTAAGGGTTCCCCCTTATGATTTTTTCGCAAAAAATACACAATTATTTATTTGCAAAAATTAATAAACTTGAGATGTAGAATTAAACTAGATGCCAAATTATGATCAGAACGGCTTCGATATTGAAAATCGGCTTAGATGTGGCAAAGTTGTGGCAATTCGAAGTCTGGGAATGTAATTTCAAAATTGGTAAGGGTTCCCCCTTATGATTTTTTCAGCAAAAATACACAATTATTTTTTTGCAAAAATTAATAAACTTGAGATGTAGAATTAAACTAGATGCCAAATTATGATCAAAATGGCTTCGATATTGAAAATCGGCTGAGATTTGGCAAAGTTGTGGCAATTCGAAGTCTGGGGATGGCATTTCAAAATTGGTAAGGGTTCCCCCTTATGCATTTTTTCGCAAAAAATACACAATTATTTTTTTGCAAAAATTAATAAACTTGAGATGTAGAATTAAACTAGATGCCAAATTATGATCAAAATGGCTTCGATATTGAAAATCGGCTGAGATTTGGCAAAGTTGCGGCAATTAGAAGTCTGGGGATGGCATTTCAAAATTGGTGAGGGTTCCCCCTTATGCTTTTTTCGCAAAAAATACACAATTATTTTTTTCAAAAATTAATAAACTTGAGATGTAGAATTAAACTAGATGCCAAATTATGATCAGAACGGCTTCGATATTGATAATCGGTTTAGATTTGACAAAGTGGTGGCAATTCGAAGTCTGGGAATGTCATTTGAAAATTTGTAAGGGTTCCCCCTTATGCTTTTTTCGCCAAAAAAAAAAACATTTTTTTTTTTCAAAAATGTATAAACTTGAGATGTAGAATTAAACTAGATGCCAAATTATGATCAAAATGGCTTCGATATTGAAAATCGGCTGAGATTTGGCAAAGTTGCGGCAATTCGAAGTCTGGGGATGGCATTTCAAAATTGGTGAGGGTTCCCCCTTATGCTTTTTTCGCAAAAAATACACATTTTTTTTTTAAAAAATTAATAAACTTGAGATGTAGAATTAAACTAGATGCCAAATTATGATCAAAATGGCCTCGATATTGACAATCGGTTTAGATTTGACAAAGTTGTGGCAATTCGAAGTCTGGGAATGTCATTTGAAAATTGGTAAGGGTTCCCCCTTATGCTTTTTTCGCCAATAAAAAATATATTTTTTTTTCAAAAATGTATAAACTTGAGATGAAGAATTAAACTAGATGCCAAATTATGATCAAAATGGCTTCGATATTGAAAATCGGCTTAGATTTGGCAAAGTTGTGGCAATTCGAAGTCTGGGAATGGAATTTCAAAATTGGTAAGGGTTCCCCCTTATGATTTTTTCGCAAAAAATACACAATTATTTTTTTTAAAAAATTAATAAACTTGAAATGTAGAATTAAACTAGATGCCAAATTATGATCAAAATGGCTTCGATATTGAAAATCGGCTTAGATTTGGCAAAGTTGCGGCAATTCGAAGTCTGGGAATGTTATTTCAAAATTGGTAAGAGTTCCCCCTTATGATTTTTTCGCAAAATATACACAATTATTTTTTTGCAAGAATTAATAAACTTGAGATGTAGAATTAAACTAGATGCCAAATTATGATCAAAATGGCTTCGATATTGAAAATCGGCTGAGATTTGGCAAAGTTGCGGCAATTCGAAGTCTGGGGATGGCATTTCAAAACTGGTGAGGGTTCCCCCTTATGCTTTTTTCGCAAAATATACACAATTTTTTTTTCAAAAATTAATAAACTTGGGATGTAGAATTAAACTAGATGCCAAACTATGATCAGAATGGCTTCGATATTAAAAATCGGCTTAGATTTGGCAAAGTTGTGGCAATTCGAAGTCTGGGAATGTAATTTCAAAATTTGTAAGGGTTCCCCCTTATGATTTTTTCGCAAAAAATACACAATTATTTTTTTAAAAAATTAATAAACTTGAAATGTAGAATTAAACTAGATGCCAAATTATGATCAAAATGGCTTCGATATTGAAAATCGGCTTAGATTTGGCAAAGTTGTGGCAATTCGAAGTCTGGGATTGTAATTTCAAAATTTGTAAGGGTTCCCCCTTATGATTTTTTCGCAAAAAATACACAATTATTTTTTTTGCAAAAATTAATAAACTTGAGATGTAGAATTAAACTAGATGCCAAATTATGATCAAAATGGCTTCGATATTGAAAATCGGCTGAGATTTGGCAAAGTTGCGGCAATTAGAAGTCTGGGGATGGCATTTCAAAATTGGTGAGGGTTCCCCCTTATGATTTTTTTCGCAAAAAATACACAATTATTTTTTTTAAAAAAATTAATAAACTTGAAATGTAGAATTAAACTAGATGCCAAATTATGATCAAAATGGCTTCGATATTGAAAATCGGCTTAGATTTGGCAAAGTTGCGGCAATTCGAAGTCTGGGAATGTCATTTGAAAATTGGTAAGGGTTCCCCCTTATGCTTTTTTCGCCAAACATTTTTTTTTTCAAAAATGTTTAAACTTGAGATATAGAATTAAACTAGATGCCAAATTATGATCAAAATGGCCTCGATATTGACAATCGGTTTAGATTTGATAAAGTTGTGGCAATTCGAAGTCTGGGAATGTCATTTTAAAATTGGTAAGGGTTCCGCCTTATGCTTTTTTCGCCAAAAAAAAATATATTTTTTTTTCAAAAATGTATAAACTTGAGATATAGAATTAAACTAGATGCCAAATTATGATCAAAATGGCCTCGATATTGACAATCGGTTTAGATTTGATAAAGTTGTGGCAATTCGAAGTCTGGGAATGTCATTTGAAAATTGGTAAGGGTTCCGCCTTATGCTTTTTTCGCCAAAAAAAAATATATTTTTTTTTCAAAAATGTATAAACTTGAGATGAAGGATTAAACTAGATGCCAAATTATGATCAAAATGGCTTCGATATTGAAAATCGGCTTAGATTTGGCAAAGTTGTGGCAATTCGAAGTCTGGGAATGTAATTTCAAAATTGGTAAGGGTTCCCCCTTATGATTTTTTCGCAAAAAATACACAATTATTTTTTTAAAAAATTAATAAACTTGAAATGTAGAATTAAACTAGATGCCAAATTATGATCAAAATGGCTTCGATATTGAAAATCGGCTTAGATTTGGCAAAGTTGCGGCAATTCGAAGTCTGGGAATGTCATTTGAAAATTGGTAAGGGTTCCCCCTTATGCTTTTTTCGCCAAAAAAAAAAACATTTTTTTTTTCAAAAATGTATAAACTTGAGATATAGAATTAAACTAGATGCCAAATTATGATCAAAATGGCCTCGATATTGACAATCGGTTTAGATTTGATAAAGTTGTGGCAATTCGAAGTCTGGGAATGTCATTTGAAAATTGGTAAGGGTTCCGCCTTATGCTTTTTTCGCCAAAAAAAAAAACATTTTTTTTTTTCAAAAATGTATAAACTTGAGATATAGAATTAAACTAGATGCCAAATTATGATCAAAATGGCCTCGATATTGACAATCGGTTTAGATTTGATAAAGTTGTGGCAATTCGAAGTCTGGGAATGTCATTTGAAAATTGGTAAGGGTTCCGCCTTATGCTTTTTTCGCCAAAAAAAAATATATTTTTTTTTCAAAAATGTATAAACTTGAGATGAAGGATTAAACTAGATGCCAAATTATGATCAAAATGGCTTCGATATTGAAAATCGGCTTAGATTTGGCAAAGTTGTGGCAATTCGAAGTCTGGGAATGTAATTTCAAAATTGGTAAGGGTTCCCCCTTATGATTTTTTCGCAAAAAAAAAAAAATTATTTTTTTGGAAGAATTAATAAACTTGAGATGTAGAATTAAACTAGATGCCAAATTATGATCAAAATGGCTTCGATATTGAAAATCGGCTGAGATTTGGCAAAGTTGCGTCAATTCGAAGTCTGGGGATGGCATTTCAAAACTGGTGAGGGTTCCCCCTTATGCTTTTTTCGCAAAATATACACAATTTTTTTTTCAAAAATTAATAAACTTGAGATGTAGAATTAAACTAGATGCCAAACTATGATCAGATTGGCTTCGATATTAAAAATCGGCTTAGATTTGGCAAAGTTGTGGCAATTCGAAGTCTGGAAATGTAATTTGAAAATTGGTAAGGGTTCCCCCTTATGATTTTTTCGCAAAAAATACACAATTATTTATTTGCAAAAATTAATAAACTTGAGATGTAGAATTAAACTAGATGCCAAATTATGATCAAAATGGCTTCGATATTGAAAATCGGCTTAGATTTGGCAAAGTTGTGGCAATTCGAAGTCTGGGAATGTAATTTCAAAATTGGTAAGGGTTCCCCCTTATGATTTTTTCGCAAAAAATACACAATTATTTTTTTTTAAAAATTAATAAACTTGAAATATAGAATTAAACTAGATGCCAAATTATGATCAAAATGGCTTCGATATTGAAAATCGGCTTAGATTTGGCAAAGTTGCGGCAATTCGAAGTCTGGGAATGTTATTTCAAAATTGGTAAGGGTTCCCCCTTATGATTTTTTCGCAAAAAATACACAATTATTTTTTTGCAAGAATTAATAAACTTGAGATGTAGAATTAAACTAGATGCCAAATTATGATCAAAATGGCTTCGATATTGAAAATCGGCTGAGATTTGGCAAAGTTGCGTCAATTCGAAGTCTGGGGATGGCATTTCAAAACTGGTGAGGGTTCCCCCTTATGCGTTTTTCGCAAAATATACACAATTTTTTTTTCAAAAATTAATAAACTTGAGATGTAGAATTAAACTAGATGCCAAACTATGATCAGAATGGCTTCGATATTAAAAATCGGCTTAGATTTGGCAAAGTTGTGGCAATTCGAAGTCTGGAAATGTAATTTGAAAATTGGTAAGGGTTCCCCCTTATGATTTTTTCGCAAAAAATACACAATTATTTATTTGCAAAAATTAATAAACTTGAGATGTAGAATTAAACTAGATGCCAAATTATGATCAAAATGGCTTCGATATTGAAAATCGGCTTAGATTTGGCAAAGTTGTGGCAATTCGAAGTCTGGGAATGTAATTTCAAAATTGGTAAGGGTTCCCCCTTATGCTTTTTTCGCCAAATAAAAAATATTTTTTTTTTTCAAAAATGTATAAACTTGAGATGTAGGATTAAACTAGATGCCAAATTATGATCAAAATGGCTTCGATATTGAAAATCGGCTTAGATTTGGCAAAGTTGTGCCAATTCGAAGTCTGGGAATGTAATTTCAAAATTGGTAAGGGTTCCCCCTTATGAATTTTTCGCAAAAAATACACAATTATTTTTTTTTAAAAATTAATAAACTTGAAATGAAGAATTAAACTAGATGCCAAATTATGATCAAAATGGCTTCGATATTGAAAATCGGCTTAGATTTGGCAAAGTTGTGGCAATTCGAAGTCTGGGATTGTAATTTCAAAATTTGTAAGGGTTCCCCCTTATGATTCTTTCGCAAAAAATACACAATTATTTTTTTGCAAAAATTAATAAACTTGAGATGTAGAATTAAACTAGATGCCAAATTATGATCAAAATGGCTTCGATATTGAAAATCGGCTGAGATTTGGCAAAGTTGCGGCAATTAGAAGTCTGGGGATGGCATTTCAAAATTGGTGAGGGTTCCCCCTTATGCTTTTTTCGCAAAAAATACACAATTTTTTTTTTCAAAAATTAATAAACTTGAGATGTAGAATTAAACTAGATGCCAAATTATGATCAAAATGGCCTCGATATTGACAATCGGTTTATATTTGATAAAGTTGTGGCAATTCGAAGTCTGGGAATGTCATTTGAAAATTGGTAAGGGTTCCGCCTTATGCTTTTTTCGCCAAAAAAATATATATTTTTTTTCAAAAATGTATAAACTTGAGATGAAGGATTAAACTAGATGCCAAATTATGATCAAAATGGCTTCGATATTGAAAATCGGCTTAGATTTGGCAAAGTTGTGGCAATTCGAAGTCTGGGAATGTAATTTCAAAATTGGTAAGGGTTCCCCCTTATGATTTTTTCGCAAAAAATACACAATTTTTTTTTTGCAAAAATTAATAAACTTGAGATGTAGAATTAAACTAGATGCCAAATTATGATCAAAATGGCTTCGATATTGAAAATCGACTTAGATTTGGCAAAGTTGTGGCAATTCGAAGTCTGGGGATGGCATTTCAAAATTGGTAAGGGTTCCCCCTTATGCTTTTTTCGCAAAAATAAAAAATATTTTTTTTTTCAAAAATTTATAAACTTGAGATGTAGAATTAAACTAGATGCCAAATTATGATCAAAATGGCTTCGATATTGAAAATCGGCTTAGATTTGGCAAAGTTGTGCCAATTCGAAGTCTGGGAATGTAATTTCAAAATTGGTAAGGGTTCCCCCTTATGATTTTTTCGCAAAAAATACACAATTATTTTTTTTTAAAAATTAATAAACTTGAAATG
>JAWNPD010000281.1:0-33461 GCA_035045305.1 Drosophila maculinotata
GAGCATTCAAAGATGACCATGTAATATTTTCAGCATTAACAAAAAAATTAGATTTTTGGAGCTTCATAACTTGCATATCTCGGCCAAAATAAGTCCGATCTTTGAGTGGTATACCTTTTTAGACTCGTTAAGATCAGAATTATAGATTGCCATTTAAAAATGGCCATGCCAGCAAATTTCATTTTTTGCCAAAAATGACCATGATCCGACATCAAATACCCGAGTTATGAGCATTCAAAGATGACCATGTAATATTTTCAGCATTAACAAAAAAATAAGATTTTTGGAGCTTCATAACTTGCATATCTCGGCCAAAATAAGTCCGATCTTTGAGTGGTATACCTTTTTAGACTCGTTAAGATCAGAATTATAGATTGCCATTTAAAAATGGCCATGCCAGCAAATTTCATTTTTTGCCAAAAATGACCATGATCCGACATCAAATACCCGAGCTATGAGCATTCAAAGATGACCATGTAATATTTTCAGCATTAACAAAAAAATAAGATTTTTGGAGCTTCATTACTTGCATATCTCGGCCAAAATAAGTCCGATCTTTGAGTGGTATACCTTTTTAGACTCGTTAAGATCAGAATTATAGATTGCCATTTAAAAATGGCCATGCCAGCAAATTTCATTTTTTGCCAAAAATGACCATGATCCGACATCAAATACCCGAGTTATGAGCATTCAAAGATGACCATGTAATATTTTCAGCATTAACAAAAAAATAAGATTTTTGGAGCTTCATAACTTGCATATCTCGGCCAAAATAAGTCCGATCTTTGAGTGGTATACCTTTTTAGACTCGTTAAGATCAGAATTATAGATTGCCATTTAAAAATGGCCATGCCAGCAAATTTCATTTTTTGCCAAAAATGACCATGATCCGACATCAAATACCCGAGTTATGAGCATTCAAAGATGACCATGTAATATTTTCAGCATTAACAAAAAAATCAGATTTTTGGAGCTTCATAACTTGCATATCTCGGCCAAAATAAGTCCGATCTTTGAGTGGTATACCTTTTTAGACTCGTTAAGATCAGAATTATAGATTCCAATTTAAAAATGCCATGCCAGCTAATTTCATTTTTTGCCAAAAATGACCATGATTCGACATCAAATACCCGAGTTATCAGCATTCAAAAATGGCCATGTAATATTTTCAGCATTAACAAAAAAATCAGATTTTTGGAGCTTCATAACTTGCATATCTCGGCCAAAATAAGTCCGATCTTTGAGTGGTATACCTTTTTAGACTCGTTAAGATCAGGATTATAGATTGACATTTAAAAATGGCCATGCCAGCAAAATTCATTTTTTGCCAAAAATGACCATGATCCGACATCAAATACCCGAGTTATGAGCATTCAAAGATGACCATATAATATTTTCAGCATTAACAAAAAAATTACATTTTTGGAGCTTCATAACTTGCATATCTCGGCCAAAATAAGTCCGATCTTTGAGTGGTATACCTTTTTAGACTCGTTAAGATCAGAATTATAGATTGCCATTTAAAAATGGCCATGGCAGCAAATTTCATTTTTTGCTAAAAATGACCATGATCCGACATCAAATACCCGAGTAATGAGCATTCAGAGATGACCATGTAATATTTTCAGCATTAACAAAAAAATAAGATTTTTGGAGCTTCATAACTTGCATATCTCGGCCAAAATAAGTCCGATCTTTGAGTGGTATACCTTTTTAGACTCGTTAAGATCAGAATTATAGATTGCCATTTAAAAATGGCCATGCCAGCAAATTTCATTTTTTGCCAAAAATGACCATGATTTGACATCAAATACCCGAGTTATGAGCATTCAAAGATGACTATGTAATATTTTCAGCATTAACAAAAAAATAAGATTTTTGGAGCTTCATAACTTGCATATCTCGGCCAAAATAAGTCCGATCTTTGAGTGGTATACCTTTTTAGACTCGTTAAGATCAGAATTATAGATTGCCATTTAAAAATGGCCATGCCAGCAAATTTCATTTTTTGCCAAAAATGACCATGATCCGACATCAAATACCCGAGCTATGAGCATTCAAAAATGACCATGTAATATTTTCAGCATTAACAAAAAAATAAGATTTTTGGAGCTTCATTACTTGCATATCTCGGCCAAAATAAGTCCGATCTTTGAGTGGTATACCTTTTTAGACTCGTTAAGATCAGAATTATAGATTGCCATTTAAAAATGGCCATGCCAGCAAATTTCATTTTTTGCCAAAAATGACCATGATCCGACATCAAATACCCGAGTTATAAGCATTCAAAGATGACCATGTAATATTTTCAGCATTAACAAAAAAATAAGATTTTTGGAGCTTCATAACTTGCATATCTCGGCCAAAATAAGTCCGATCTTTGAGTGGTATACCTTTTTAGACTCGTTAAGATCAGAATTATAGATTGCCATTTAAAAATGGCCATGCCAGCAAATTTCATTTTTTGCTTAAAATGACCATGATCCGACATCAAATACCCGAGTTATGAGCATTCAAAGATGACCATGTAATATTTTCATCATAAACAAAAAAATCAGATTTTTGGAGCTTCATAACTTGCATATCTCGGCCAAAATAAGTCCGATCTTTGAGTGGTATACCTTTTTAGACTCGTTAAGATCAGAATTATAGATTGCAATTTAAAATGGCCATGCCAGCAAATTTCATTTTTTGCCAAAAATGACCATGATCCGACATCAAATACCCGAGTTATGAGCATTCAAAGATGACCATGTAATATTTTCAGCATTAAAAAAAAAAATAAGATTTTTGGAGCTTCATAACTTGCATATCTCGGCCAAACTAAGTCCGATCTTTGAGTGGTATACCTTTTTAGACTCGTTAAGATCAGAATTATAGATTGCCATTTAAAAATGGCCATGCCAGCAAATTTCATTTTTTGCCAAAAATGACCATGATCCGACATCAAATACCCGAGTTATGAGCATTCAAAGATGACCATATAATATTTTCAGCATTAACAAAAAAATAAGATTTTTGGAGCTTCATAAGTTGCATATCTCGGCCAAAATAAGTCCGATCTTTGAGTGGTATACCTTTTTAGACTCGTTAAGATCAGAATTATAGATTGCCATTTAAAAATGGCCATGCCAGCAAATTTCATTTTTTGCTAAAAATGACCATGATCCGACATCAAATACCCGAGTAATGAGCATTCAGAGATGACCATGTAATATTTTCAGCATTAACAAAACAATAAGATTTTTGGAGCTTCATAACTTGCATATCTCGGCCAAAATAAGTCCGATCTTTGAGTGGTATACCTTTTTAGACTCGTTAAGATCAGAATTATAGATTGCCATTTAAAAATGGCCATGCCAGCAAATTTCATTTTTTGCCAAAAATTACCATGATTTGACATCAAATACCCGAGTTATGAGCATTCAAAGATGACCATGTAATATTTTTAGCATTAACAAAAAAATCAGATTTTTGGAGCTTCATAACTTGCATATCTCGGCCAAAATAAGTCCGATCTTTGAGTGGTATACCTTTTTAGACTCGTTAAGATCAGAATTATAGATTGCAATTTAAAAATGGCCATGCCAGCAAATTTCATTTTTTGCCAAAAATGACCATGATCCGACATTAAATACCCGAGCTATGAGCATTCAAAAATGACCATGTAATATTTTCAGCATTGACAAAAAAATAAGATTTTTGGAGCTTCATAACTTGCATATCTCGGCCAAAATAAGTCCGATCTTTGAGTGGTATACCTTTTTAGACTCGTTAAGATCAGAATTATAGATTGCCATTTAAAAATGGCCATGCCAGCAAATTTCATTTTTTGCCAAAAATGACCATGATCCGACATCAAATACCCGAGTTATGAGCATTCAAAGATGACCATGTAATATTTTCAGCATTAACAAAAAAATAAGATTTTTGGAGCTTCATAACTTGCATATCTCGGCCAAAATAAGTCCCATCTTTGAGTGGTATACCTTTTTAGACTCGTTAAGATCAGAATTATAGATTGCCATTTAAAAATGGCCATGCCAGCAAATTTCATTTTTTGCTAAAAATGAGCATGATCCGACATCAAATACCCGAGTTATGAGCATTCAAAGATGACCATGTAATATTTTCAGCATTAACAAAAAAATAAGATTTTTGGAGCTTCATAACTTGCATATCTCGGCCAAAATAAGTCCGATCTTTGAGTGGTATACCTTTTTAGACTCGTTAAGATCAGAATTATAGATTGCCATTTAAAAATGGCCATGCCAGCAAATTTCATTTTTAGCCAAAAATTACCATGATTTGACATCAAATACCCGAGTTATGAGCATTCAAAGATGACCATGTAATATTTTCAGCATTAACACAAAAATAAGATTTTTGGAGCTTCATAACTTGCATATCTCGGCCAAAATAAGTCCGATCTTTGAGTGGTATACCTTTTTAGACTCGTTAAGATCAGAATTATAGATTGCCATTTAAAAATGGCCATGCCAGCAAATTTCATTTTTTGCCAAAAATGACCATGATCCGACATCAAATACCCGAGTTATGAGCATTCAAAGATGACCATGTAATATTTTCAGCATTAACAAAAAAATAAGATTTTTGGAGCTTCATAACTTGCATATCTCGGCCAAAATAAGTCCGATCTTTGAGTGGTATACCTTTTTAGACTCGTTAAGATCAGAATTATAGATTGCAATTTAAAAATGGCCATGCCAGCAAATTTCATTTTTTGCCAAAAATGACCATGATCCGACATTAAATACCCGAGCTATGAGCATTCAAAAATGACCATGTAATATTTTCAGCATTAACAAAAAAATAAGATTTTTGGAGCTTCATAACTTGCATATCTCGGCCAAAATAAGTCCGATCTTTGAGTGGTATACCTTTTTAGACTCGTTAAGATCAGAATTATAGATTGCCATTTAAAAATGGCCATGCCAGCAAATTTCATTTTTTGCCAAAAATTACCATGATTTGACATCAAATACCCGAGTTATGAGCATTCAAAGATGACCATGTAATATTTTCAGCATTAACAAAAAAATCAGATTTTTGGAGCTTCATAACTTGCATATCTCGGCCAAAATAAGTCCGATCTTTGAGTGGTATACCTTTTTAGACTCGTTAAGATCAGAATTATAGATTGCCATTTAAAAATGGCCATGCCAGCAAATTTCATTTTTTGCCAAAAATGACCATGATCCGACATCAAATACCCGAGTTATGAGCATTCAAAGATGACCATGTAATATTTTCAGCATTAACAAAAAAATAAGATTTTTGGAGCTTCATAACTTGCATATCTCGGCCAAAATAAGTCCGATCTTTGAGTGGTATACCTTTTTAGACTCGTTAAGATCAGAATTATAGATTGCCATTTAAAAATGGCCATGCCAGCAAATTTCATTTTTTGCCAAAAATTACCATGATTTGACATCAAATACCCGAGTTATGAGCATTCAAAGATGACCATGTAATATTTTCAGCATTAACAAAAAAATAAGATTTTTGGAGCTTCATAACTTGCATATCTCGGCCAAAATAAGTCCGATCTTTGAGTGGTATACCTTTTTAGACTCGTTAAGATCAGAATTATAGATTGCCATTTAAAAATGGCCATGCCAGCAAATTTCATTTTTTGCCAAAAATGACCATGATCCGACATCAAATACCCGAGTTATGAGCATTCAAAGATGACCATGTAATATTTTCAGCATTAACAAAAAAATAAGATTTTTGGAGCTTCATAACTTGCATATCTCGGCCAAAATAAGTCCGATCTTTGAGTGGTATACCTTTTTAGACTCGTTAAGATCAGAATTATAGATTGCCATTTAAAAATGGCCATGCCAGCAAATTTCATTTTTTGCCAAAAATGACCATGATCCGACATCAAATACCCGAGTTATGAGCATTCAAAGATGACCATGTAATATTTTCAGCATTAACAAAAAAATAAGATTTTTGGAGCTTCATAACTTGCATATCTCGGCCAAAATAAGTCCGATCTTTGAGTGGTATACCTTTTTAGACTCGTTAAGATCAGAATTATAGATTGCCATTTAAAAATGGCCATGCCAGCAAATTTCATTTTTTGCCAAAAATGACCATGATCCGACATCAAATACCCGAGTTATGAGCATTCAAAGATGACCATGTAATATTTTCAGCATTAACAAAAAAATAAGATTTTTGGAGCTTCATAACTTGCATATCTCGGCCAAAATAAGTCCGATCTTTGAGTGGTATACCTTTTTAGACTCGTTAAGATCAGAATTATAGATTGCCATTTAAAAATGGCCATGCCAGCAAATTTCATTTTTAGCCAAAAATGACCATGATCCGACATCAAATACCCGAGTTATGAGCATTCAAAGATGACCATGTAATATTTTCAGCATTAACAAAAAAATAAGATTTTTGGAGCTTCATAACTTGCATATCTCGGCCAAAATAAGTCCGATCTTTGAGTGGTATACCTTTTTAGACTCGTTAAGATCAGAATTATAGATTGCCATTTAAAAATGGCCATGCCAGCAAATTTCATTTTTTGCCAAAAATGACCATGATCCGACATCAAGTACCCGAGTTATGAGCATTCAAAGATGACCATGTAATATTTTCAGCATTAACAAAAAAATAAGATTTTTGGAGCTTCATAACTTGCATATCTCGGCCAAAATAAGTCCGATCTTTGAGTGGTATACCTTTTTAGACTCTTTAAGATCAGAATTATAGATTGCCATTTAAAAATGGCCATGCCAGCGAATTTCATTTTTTGCCAAAAATGACCATGATCCGACATCAAATACCCGAGTTATGAGCATTCAAAGATGACCATGTAATATTTTCAGCATTAACAAAAAAATAAGATTTTTGGAGCTTCATAACTTGCATATATCGGCCAAAATAAGTCCGATCTTTGAGTGGTATACCTTTTTAGACTCGTTTAGATCAGAATTATAGATTGCCATTTAAAAATGGCCATGCCAGCAAATTTAATTTTATGCCAAAAATGACCATGATTCGACATCAAATACCCGAGTTATGAGCATTCAACGATGACCATGTAATATCTTCAGCATTAACAAAAAAAAACGATTTTTGGAGCTTCATAACTTGCATATCTCGGCCAAAATAAGTCCGATCTTTGAGTGGTATACCTTTTTAGACTCGTTAAGATCAGAATTATAGATTGCCATTTAGAAATGGCCTTGCCAGCAAATTTCATTTTTTGCCAAAAATGACCATGATCCGACATCAAATACCCAAGTTATGAGCATTCAAAGATGACCATGTAATATTTTCAGCATTAACAAAAAAATAAGATTTTTAGAGCTTCATAACTTGCATATCTCGGCCAAAATAAGTCCGATTTTTGGGTGGTATACCTTTTTAGACTCGTTAAGATCAGAATTATAGATTGCCATTTAAAAATGGCCATGCAAGCAAATTTCTATTTTTGCCAAAAATGACCATGATCCGACAGCAAATACCCGAGTTATGAGCATTCAAAGATGACCATGTAATATTTTCAGCATTAACAAAAAAATAAGATTTTTGGAGCTTTATAGCTTGCATATCTCGGCCAAAATAAGTCCGATTTTTGGGTGGTATACCTTTTTAGACTCGTTAAGATCAGAATTAAAGATTCCCATTTAAAAATGGCCATGCCAGCAAATTTCTATTTTTGCCAAAAATGACCATGATCCGACAGCAAATACCCGAGTTATGAGCATTGAAAGATGACCATGTAATATTTTCAGCATTAACAAAAAAATAAGATTTTTGGAGCTTTATAGCTTGCATATCTCGGCCAAAATAAGTCCGATCTT
Organism: Drosophila maculinotata; assembly: GCA_035045305.1. Classification (NCBI taxonomy): domain Eukaryota; kingdom Metazoa; phylum Arthropoda; class Insecta; order Diptera; family Drosophilidae; genus Drosophila; species Drosophila maculinotata. The sequence continues at coordinate 7,854 of JAWNPD010000281.1, forward strand.
TGAGTGGTATACCTTTTTAGACTCGTTAAGATCAGAATTATAGATTGCCATTCAAAAATGGCCATGCCAGCAACTTTCATTTTTTGCCAAAAATGACCATGATCCGACATCAAATACCCGAGTTATGAGCATTCAAAGATGACCATGTAATATTTTCAGCATTAACAAAAAAATAAGATTTTTGGAGCTTCATAACTTGCATATCTCGGCCAAAATAAGTCCGATCTTTGAGTGGTATACCTTTTTAGACTCGTTAAGATCAGAATTATAGATTGCCATTTAAAAATGGCCATGCCAGCAAATTTCATTTTTTGCCAAAAATGACCATGATCCGACATCAAATACCCGAGTTATGAGCATTCAAAGATGACCATGTAATATTTTCAGCATTAACAAAAAAATAAGATTTTTGGAGCTTCATAACTTGCATATCTCGGCCAAAATAAGTCCGATCTTTGAGTGGTATACCTTTTTAGACTCGTTAAGATCAGAATTATAGATTGTCATTTAAAAATGGCCATGCCAGCTTATTTCATTTTTTCCAAAAATGACCATGATCCGACATCAAATACCTGAGTTATGAGCATTCAAAAATGACCATGTAATATTTTCAGCATTAACAAAAAAATAAGATTTTTGGAGCTTCATAACTTGCATATCTCGGCCAAAATAAGTCCGATCTTTGAGTGGTATACCTTTTTAGACTCGTTAAGATCAGAATTATAGATTGCCATTTAAAAATGGCCATGCCAGCTTATTTCATTTTTTCCAAAAATGACCATGATCCGACATCAAATACCCAAGTTATGAGCATTCAAAGATGACCATGTAATATTTTCAGCATTAACAAAAAAATAAGATTTTTGGAGCTTCATAACTTGCATATCTCGGCCAAAATAAGTCCGATCTTTGAGTGGTATACCTTTTTAGACTCGTAAAGATCAGAATTATAGATTGCCATTTAAAAATGGCCATGCCAGCAAATTTCATTTTTTGCCAAAAATGACCATGATCCGACATCAAATACCCGAGTTATGAGCATTCAAAGATGACCATGTAATATTTTCAGCATTAACAAAAAAATAAGATTTTTGGAGCTTTGTAACTTGCATATCTCGGCCAAAATAAGTCCGATCTTTGAGTGGTATACCTTTTTAGACTCGTTAAGATCAGAATTACAGATTGTCATTTAAAAATGGCCTTGCCAGCAAATTTCATTTTTTGCCAAAAATGACCATGATCCGACATCAAATACCCGAGTTATGAGCATTCAAAGATGACCATGTAATATTTTCAGCATTAACAAAAAAATAAGATTTTTGGAGCTTCGTAACTTGCATATCTCGGCCAAAATAATTCCGATCTTTGAGTGGTATACCTTTTTAGACTCGTTAAGATCAGAATTATAGATTGCCATTTAAAAATGGCCATGCCAGAAAATTTTATTTTTTGCCAAAAATGACCATGATCCGACATCAAATACCCGAGTTATGAGCATTCAAAGATGACCATGTAATATTTTCAGCATTAACAAAAAAATTCGATTTTTGGAGCTTCATAACTTGCATATCTCGGCCAAAATAAGTCCGATCTTTGAGTGGTATACCTTTTTAGACTCGTTAAGATCAGAATTATAGATTGCCATTTAAAAATGGCCATGCCAGAAAATTTAATTTTCATAACTTGCTTATCTCGGCCAAAATAAATCCAATCTTTGAGTGGTATACCTTTATAGACTCGTTAAGATCAGAATTATAGATTGACATTTAAAAATGTCCATGATAGCAAATTTCATTTTTTGCCAAAAATGACCATGATCCGACATCAAATACCCGAGCTATGAGCATTCAAAGATGACCATGTAATATTTTCAGCATTAACAAAAAAATAAGATTTTTGGAGCTTCATAACTTGCATATCTCGGCCAAAATAAGTCCGATCTTTGAGTGGTATACCTTTTTAGACTCGTTAAAATCAGAATTATAGATTGCCATTTAAAAATGGCCATGCCAGCAAATTTCCTTTTTTGCCAAAAATGACCATGGTCCGACATCAAATACCCGAGTTATGAGCATTCTAAGATGACCATGTAATATTTTCAGCATAAACAAAAAAAATAAGATTTTCGGAGCTTCATAACTTGCATATCTCGGCCAAAATAAGTCCGATCTTTGAGTGGTATACATTTTTAGACTCGTTAAGATCAGAACTATAGATTGACATTTAAAAATGGCCATGCCAGAAAATTTCATTTTTTGCCAAAAATGACTATGATCCGACATCAAATACCCGAGTTATGAGCATTCAAAGCTGACCATGTAATATTTTCAGCATTAACAAAAAAATAAGATTTTTGGAGCTTCATAACTTGCATATCTCGGCCAAAATAAGTCCGATCTTTGAGTGGTATACCTTTTTAGACTCGTTAAGATCAGAATAATAGATTGCCATTTAAAAATGGCCATGCCAGCAAATTTCATTTTTTGCCAAAAATGACCATGATCCCACATCAAAAACCCGAAATATGAGCATTCAAAGATGACCATGTAATATTTTCAGCATTAACAAAAAAATAAGATTTTTGGAGCTTCATAACTTGCATATCTCGGCCAAAATAAGTCTGATCTTTGAGTGGTATACCTTTTTAGACTCGTTAAAATCAGAAATATAGATTGCCATTTAAAAATGGCCATGCCAGCAAATTTCATTTTTTGCCAAAAATTACCATGATCCGACATCAAATACCCGAGTTATGAGCATTCAAAGATGACCATGTAATATTTTCAGCATTAACAAAAAAATAAGATTTTTGGAGCTTCATAACTTGCATATCTCGGCCAAAATAAGTCCGATCTTTGAGTGGTATACCTTTTTAGACTCGTTAAGATCAGAATTATAGATTGCCATTTAAAAATGGCCATGCCAGCAAATTTCATTTTTTTGCCAAAAATGACCATGATCCGACATCAAATACCCGAGTTATGAGCATTCAAAGATGACCATGTAATATTTTCAGCATTAACAAAAAAATAAGATTTTTGGAGCTTCATAACTTGCATATCTCGGCCAAAATAAGTCCGATCTTTGAGTGGTATACCTTTTTAGACTCGTTAAGATCAGAATTATAGATTGCCATTTAAAAATGGCCATGCCAGCTAATTTCATTTTTTGCCAAAAATGACCATGATCCGACATCAAATACCCGAGTTATAAGCATTCAAAAATGACCATGTAATATTTTCAGCATTAACAAAAAAATAAGATTTTTGGAGCTTCATAACTTGCATATCTCGGCCAAAATAAGTCCGATCTTTGAGTGGTATACCTTTTTAGACTCGTTAAGATCAGAATTATAGATTGTCATTTAAAAATGGCCATGCCAGCAAATTTCATTTTTTGCCAAAAATGACCATGATCCGACATCAAATACCCGAGTTATGAGCATTCAAAGATGACCATGTAATATTTTCAGCATTAACAAAAAAATAAGATTTTTGGAGCTTCATAACTTGCATATCTCGGCCAAAATAAGTCCGATCTTTGAGTGGTATACCTTTTTAGACTCGTTAAGATCAGAATTATAGATTGCCATTTAAAAATGGCCATGCCAGCAAATTTCATTTTTTGCCAAAAATGACCATGATCCGACATCAAATACCCGAGTTATGAGCATTCAAAGATGACCATGTAATATTTTCAGCATTAACAAAAAAATAAGATTTTTGGAGCTTCATAACTTGCATATCTCGGCCAAAATAAGTCCGATCTTTGAGTGGTATACCTTTTTTAGACTCGTTAAGATCAGAATTATAGATTGCCATTTAAAAATGGCCATGCCAGCAAATTTCATTTTTTGCCAAAAATGACCATGATCCGACATCAAATACCCGAGTTATGAGCATTCAAAGATGACCATGTAATATTTTCAGCATTAACAAAAAAATAAGATTTTTGGAGCTTCATAACTTGCATATCTCGGCCAAAATAAGTCCGATCTTTGAGTGGTATACCTTTTTAGACTCGTTAAGATCAGAATTATAGATTGCCATTTAAAAATGGCCATGCCAGCAAATTTCATTTTTTGCCAAAAATGACCATGATCCGACATCAAATACCCGAGTTATGAGCATTCAAAGATGACCATGTAATATTTTCAGCATTAACAAAAAAATAAGATTTTTGGAGCTTCATAACTTGCATATCTCGGCCAAAATAAGTCCAATCTTTGAGTGGTATACCTTTTTAGACTCGTTAAGATCAGAATTATAGATTGCCATTTAAAAATGGCCATGCCAGCAAATTTCATTTTTTGCCAAAAATGACCATGATCCGACATCAAATACCCGAGTTATGAGCATTCAAAAATGACCATGTAATATTTTCAGCATTAACAAAAAAATAAGATTTTTGGAGCTTCATAACTTGCATATCTCGGCCAAAATAAGTCCGATTTTTGAGTGGTATACCTTTTTTAGACTCGTTAAGATCAGAATTATAGATTGCCATTTAAAAATGGCCATGCCAGCAAATTTCATTTTTTGCCAAAAATTACCATGATCCGACATCAAATACCCGAGTTATGAGCATTCAAAGATGACCATATAATATTTTCAGCATTAACAAAAAAATAAGATTTTTGGATCTTCATAACTTGCATATCTCGGCCAAAATAAGTCCGATCTTTGAGTGGTATACCTTTTTAGACTCGTTAAGATCAGAATTATAGATTGCCATTTAAAAATGGCCATGCCAGCAAATTTCATTTTTTGCCAAAAATGACCATGATCCGACATCAAATACCCGAGTTATGAGCATTCAAAGATGACCATGTAATATTTTCAGCATTAACAAAAAAATAAGATTTTTGGAGCTTCATAACTTGCATATCTCGGCCAAAATAAGTCCGATCTTTGAGTGGTATACCTTTTTAGACTCGTTAAGATCAGAATTATAGATTGCCATTTAAAAATGGCCATGCCAGCTTATTTCATTTTTTGCCAAAAATGACCATGATCCGACATCAAATACCCGAGTTATAAGCATTCAAAAATGACCATGTAATATTTTCAGCATTAACAAAAAAATAAGATTTTTGGAGCTTCATAACTTGCATATCTCGGCCAAAATAAGTCCGATCTTTGAGTGGTATACCTTTTTAGACTCGTTAAGATCAGAATTATAGATTGTCATTTAAAAATGGCCATGCCAGCAAATTTCATTTTTTGCCAAAAATGACCATGATCCGACATCAAATACCCGTGTTATGAGCATTCAAAGATGACCATGTAATATTTTCAGCATTAACAAAAAAATAAGATTTTTGGAGCTTCATAACTTGCATATCTCGGCCAAAATAAGTCCGATCTTTGAGTGGTATACCTTTTTAGACTCGTTAAGATCAGAATTATAGATTGCCATTTAAAAATGGCCATGCCAGCAAATTTCATTTTTTGCCAAAAATGACCATGATCCGACATCAAATACCCGAGTTATGAGCATTCAAAGATGACCATGTAATATTTTCAGCATTAACAAAAAAATAAGATTTTTGGAGCTTCATAACTTGCATATCTCGGCCAAAATAAGTCCGATTTTTGAGTGGTATACCTTTTTTAGACTCGTTAAGATCAGAATTATAGATTGCCATTTAAAAATGGCCATGCCAGCAAATTTCATTTTTTGCCAAAAATTACCATGATCCGACATCAAATACCCGAGTTATGAGCATTCAAAGATGACCATGTAATATTTTCAGCATTAACAAAAAAATAAGATTTTTGGATCTTCATAACTTGCATATCTCGGCCAAAATAAGTCCGATCTTTGAGTGGTATACCTTTTTAGACTCGTTAAGATCAGAATTATAGATTGCCATTTAAAAATGGCCATGCCAGCAAATTTCATTTTTTGCCAAAAATGACCATGATCCGACATCAAATACCCGAGTTATGAGCATTCAAAGATGACCATGTAATATTTTCAGCATTAACAAAAAAAAAGATTTTTGGAGCTTCATAACTTGCATATCTCGGCCAAAATAAGTCCGATCTTTGAGTGGTATACCTTTTTAGACTCGTTAAGATCAGAATTATAGATTGACATTTAAAAATGGCCATGCCAGCAAATTTCATTTTTTGCCAAAAATGACCATGATCCGACATCAAATACCCGAGTTATGAGCATTCAAAGATGACCATGTAATATTTTCAGCATTAACAAAAAAAATAAGATTTTTGGAGCTTCATAACTTGCATATCTCGGCCAAAATAAGTCCGATCTTTGAGTGGTATACCTTTTTAGACTCGTTAAGATCAGAATTATAGATTGCCATTTAAAAATGGCCATGCCAGCAAATTTCATTTTTTGCCAAAAATGACCATGATCCGACATCAAATACCCGAGTTATGAGCATTCAAAGATAACCATGTAATATTTTCCGCATTTACAAAAAAATAAGATTTTTGGAGCTTCATAACTTGCATATCTCGGCCAAAATAAGTCCAATCTTTGAGTGGTATACCTTTTTAGACTCGTTAAGATCAGAATTATAGATTGACATTTAAAAATGGCCATGCCAGCAAATTTCATTTTTTGCCAAAAATGACCATGATCCGACATCAAATACCCGAGTTATAAGCATTCAAAAATGACCATGTAATATTTTCAGAATTAACAAAAAAATAAGATTTTTGGAGCTTCATAACTTGCATATCTCGGCCAAAATAAGTCCGATTTTTGAGTGGTATACCTTTTTTAGACTCGTTAAGATCAGAATTATAGATTGCCATTTAAAAATGGCCATGCCAGCAAATTTCATATTTTGCCAAAAATTACCATGATCCGACATCAAATACCCCAGTTATGAGCATTCAAAGATGACCATATAATATTTTCAGCATTAACAAAAAAATAAGATTTTTGGATCTTCATAACTTGCATATCTCGGCCAAAATAAGTCCGATCTTTGAGTGGTATACCTTTTTAGACTCGTTAAGATCAGAATTATAGATTGCCATTTAAAAATGGCCATGCCAGCAAATTTCATTTTTTGCCAAAAATGACCATGATCCGACATCAAATACCCGAGTTATGAGCATTCAAAGATGACCATGTAATATTTTCAGCATTAACAAAAAAATAAGGTTTTTGGAGCTTCATAACTTGCATATCTCGGCCAAAATAAGTCCGATCTTTGAGTGGTATACCTTTTTAGACTCGTTAAGATCAGAATTATAGATTGCCATTTAAAAATGGCCATGCCAGCAAATTTCATTTTTTGCCAAAAATGACCATGATCCGGACATCAAATACCCAAGTTATGAGCATTCAAAGATGACCATGTAATATTTTCAGCATTAACAAAAAAAATAAGATTTTTGGAGCTTCATAACTTGCATATCTCGGCCAAAATAAGTCCGATCTTTGAGTGGTATACCTTTTTAGACTCGTTAAGATCAGAATTATAGATTGCCATTTAAAAATGGCCATGCCAGCAAATTTAATTTTTTGCCAAAAATGACCATGATCCGACATCAAATACCCGAGTTATGAGCATTCAAAGATGACCATGTAATATTTTCAGCATTAACAAAAAAATAAGATTTTTGGAGCTTCATAACTTGCATATCTAGGCCAAAATAAGTCCAATCTTTGAGTGGTATACCTTTTTAGACTCGTTAAGATCAGAATTATAGATTGACATTTAAAAATGGCCATGCCAGCAAATTTCATTTTTTGCCAAAAATGACCATGATCCGACATCAAATACCCGAGTTATGAGCATTCAAAGATGACCATGTAATATTTTCAGCATTAACAAAAAAATAAGATTTTTGGAGCTTCATAACTTGCTTATCTCGGCCAAAATAAGTCCGATCTTTGAGTGGTATACCTTTTTAGACTCGTTAAGATCAGAATTATAGATTGCCATTTAAAAATGGCCATGCCAGCAAATTTCATTTTTTGCCAAAAATGACCATGATCCGACATCAAATACCCGAGTTATAAGCATTCAAAGATGACCATATAATATTTTCAGCATTAACAAAAAAATAAGATTTTTGGAGCTTCATAACTTGCATATCTCGGCCAAAATAAGTCCGATCTTTGAGTGGTATACCTTTTTAGACTCGTTAAGATCAGAATTATAGATTGCCATTTAAAAATGGCCATGCCAGCAAATTTCATTTTTTGCCAAAAATGACCATGATCCGACATCAAATACCCGAATTATGAGCATTCAAAGATGACCATGTAATATTTTCAGCATTAACAAAAAAATAAGATTTTTGGAGCTTCATAACTTGCATATCTCGGCCAAAATAAGTCCGATCTTTGAGTGGTATACCTTTTTAGACTCGTTAAGATCAGAATTATAGATTGCCATTTAAAAATGGCCATGCCAGCAAATTTCATTTTTTGCCAAAAATGACCATGATCCGACATCAAATACCCGAGTTATGAGCATTCAAAGATGACCATGTAATATTTTCAGCATTAACAAAAAAATTAGATTTTTGGAGCTTCATAACTTGCATATCTCGGCCAAAATAAGTCCGATCTTTGAGTGGTATACCTTTTTAGACTCGTTAAGATCAGAATTATAGATTGCCATTTAAAAATGGCCATGCCAGCAAATTTCATTTTTTGCCAAAAATGACCATGATCCGACATCAAATACCCGAGTTATGAGCATTCAAAGATGACCATGTAATATTTTCAGCATTAACAAAAAAATAAGATTTTTGGAGCTTCATAACTTGCATATCTCGGCCAAAATAAGTCCGATCTTTGAGTGGTATACCTTTTTAGACTCGTTAAGATCAGAATTATAGATTGCCATTTAAAAATGGCCATGCCAGCAAATTTCATTTTTTGCCAAAAATGACCATGATCCGACATCAAATACCCGAGTTATGAGCATTCAAAGATGACCATGTAATATTTTCAGCATTAACAAAAAAATAAGATTTTTGGAGCTTCATAACTTGCATATCTCGGCCAAAATAAGTCCGATCTTTGAGTGGTATACCTTTTTAGACTCGTTAAGATCAGAATTATAGATTGCCATTTAAAAATGGCCATGCCAGCAAATTTCATTTTTTGCCAAAAATGACCATGATCCGACATCAAATACCCGAGTTATGAGCATTCAAAGATGACCATGTAATATTTTCAGCATTAACAAAAAAATAAGATTTTTGGAGCTTCATAACTTGCATATCTCGGCCAAAATAAGTCCGATCTTTGAGTGGTATACCTTTTTAGACTCGTTAAGATCAGAATTATAGATTGCCATTTAAAAATGGCCATGCCAGCAAATTTCATTTTTTGCCAAAAATGACCATGATCCGACATCAAATACCCGAGTTATGAGCATTCAAAGATGACCATGTAATATTTTCAGCATTAACAAAAAAATAAGATTTTTGGAGCTTCATAACTTGCATATCTCGGCCAAAATAAGTCCGATCTTTGAGTGGTATACCTTTTTAGACTCGTTAAGATCAGAATTATAGATTGCCATTTAAAAATGGCCATGCCAGCAAATTTCATTTTTTGCCAAAAATGACCATGATCCGACATCAAATACCCGAGTTATGAGCATTCAAAGATGACCATGTAATATTTTCAGCATTAACAAAAAAATAAGATTTTTGGAGCTTCATAACTTGCATATCTCGGCCAAAATAAGTCCGATCTTTGAGTGGTATACCTTTTTAGACTCGTTAAGATCAGAATTATAGATTGCCATTTAAAAATGGCCATGCCAGCAAATTTCATTTTTTGCCAAAAATGACCATGATCCGACATCAAATACCCGAGTTATGAGCATTCAAAGATGACCATGTAATATTTTCAGCATTAACAAAAAAATAAGATTTTTGGAGCTTCATAACTTGCATATCTCGGCCAAAATAAGTCCGATCTTTGAGTGGTATACCTTTTTAGACTCGTTAAGATCAGAATTATAGATTGCCATTTAAAAATGGCCATGCCAGCAAATTTCATTTTTTGCCAAAAATGACCATGATCCGACATCAAATACCCGAGTTATGAGCATTCAAAGATGACCATGTAATATTTTCAGCATTAACAAAAAAATAAGATTTTTGGAGCTTCATAACTTGCATATCTCGGCCAAAATAAGTCCGATCTTTGAGTGGTATACCTTTTTAGACTCGTTAAGATCAGAATTATAGATTGCCATTTAAAAATGGCCATGCCAGCAAATTTCATTTTTTGCCAAAAATGACCATGATCCGACATCAAATACCCGAGTTATGAGCATTCAAAGATGACCATGTAATATTTTCAGCATTAACAAAAAAATAAGATTTTTGGAGCTTCATAACTTGCATATCTCGGCCAAAATAAGTCCGATCTTTGAGTGGTATACCTTTTTAGACTCGTTAAGATCAGAATTATAGATTGCCATTTAAAAATGGCCATGCCAGCAAATTTCATTTTTTGCCAAAAATGACCATGATCCGACATCAAATACCCGAGTTATGAGCATTCAAAGATGACCATGTAATATTTTCAGCATTAACAAAAAAATAAGATTTTTGGAGCTTCATAACTTGCATATCTCGGCCAAAATAAGTCCGATCTTTGAGTGGTATACCTTTTTAGACTCGTTAAGATCAGAATTATAGATTGCCATTTAAAAATGGCCATGCCAGCAAATTTCATTTTTTGCCAAAAATGACCATGATCCGACATCAAATACCCGAGTTATGAGCATTCAAAGATGACCATGTAATATTTTCAGCATTAACAAAAAAATAAGATTTTTGGAGCTTCATAACTTGCATATCTCGGCCAAAATAAGTCCGATCTTTGAGTGGTATACCTTTTTAGACTCGTTAAGATCAGAATTATAGATTGCCATTTAAAAATGGCCATGCCAGCAAATTTCATTTTTTGCCAAAAATGACCATGATCCGACATCAAATACCCGAGTTATGAGCATTCAAAGATGACCATGTAATATTTTCAGCATTAACAAAAAAATAAGATTTTTGGAGCTTCATAACTTGCATATCTCGGCCAAAATAAGTCCGATCTTTGAGTGGTATACCTTTTTAGACTCGTTAAGATCAGAATTATAGATTGCCATTTAAAAATGGCCATGCCAGCAAATTTCATTTTTTGCCAAAAATGACCATGATCCGACATCAAATACCCGAGTTATGAGCATTCAAAGATGACCATGTAATATTTTCAGCATTAACAAAAAAATAAGATTTTTGGAGCTTCATAACTTGCATATCTCGGCCAAAATAAGTCCGATCTTTGAGTGGTATACCTTTTTAGACTCGTTAAGATCAGAATTATAGATTGCCATTTAAAAATGGCCATGCCAGCAAATTTCATTTTTTGCCAAAAATGACCATGATCCGACATCAAATACCCGAGTTATGAGCATTCAAAGATGACCATGTAATATTTTCAGCATTAACAAAAAAATAAGATTTTTGGAGCTTCATAACTTGCATATCTCGGCCAAAATAAGTCCGATCTTTGAGTGGTATACCTTTTTAGACTCGTTAAGATCAGAATTATAGATTGCCATTTAAAAATGGCCATGCCAGCAAATTTCATTTTTTGCCAAAAATGACCATGATCCGACATCAAATACCCGAGTTATGAGCATTCAAAGATGACCATGTAATATTTTCAGCATTAACAAAAAAATAAGATTTTTGGAGCTTCATAACTTGCATATCTCGGCCAAAATAAGTCCGATCTTTGAGTGGTATACCTTTTTAGACTCGTTAAGATCAGAATTATAGATTGCCATTTAAAAATGGCCATGCCAGCAAATTTCATTTTTTGCCAAAAATGACCATGATCCGACATCAAATACCCGAGTTATGAGCATTCAAAGATGACCATGTAATATTTTCAGCATTAACAAAAAAATAAGATTTTTGGAGCTTCATAACTTGCATATCTCGGCCAAAATAAGTCCGATCTTTGAGTGGTATACCTTTTTAGACTCGTTAAGATCAGAATTATAGATTGCCATTTAAAAATGGCCATGCCAGCAAATTTCATTTTTTGCCAAAAATGACCATGATCCGACATCAAATACCCGAGTTATGAGCATTCAAAGATGACCATGTAATATTTTCAGCATTAACAAAAAAATAAGATTTTTGGAGCTTCATAACTTGCATATCTCGGCCAAAATAAGTCCGATCTTTGAGTGGTATACCTTTTTAGACTCGTTAAGATCAGAATTATAGATTGCCATTTAAAAATGGCCATGCCAGCAAATTTCATTTTTTGCCAAAAATGACCATGATCCGACATCAAATACCCGAGTTATGAGCATTCAAAGATGACCATGTAATATTTTCAGCATTAACAAAAAAAATAAGATTTTTGGAGCTTCATAACTTGCATATCTCGGCCAAAATAAGTCCGATCTTTGAGTGGTATACCTTTTTAGACTCGTTAAGATCAGAATTATAGATTGCCATTTAAAAATGGCCATGCCAGCAAATTTCATTTTTTGCCAAAAATGACCATGATCCGACATCAAATACCCGAGTTATGAGCATTCAAAGATGACCATGTAATATTTTCAGCATTAACAAAAAAATAAGATTTTTGGAGCTTCATAACTTGCATATCTCGGCCAAAATAAGTCCGATCTTTGAGTGGTATACCTTTTTAGACTCGTTAAGATCAGAATTATAGATTGCCATTTAAAAATGGCCATGCCAGCAAATTTCATTTTTTGCCAAAAATGACCATGATCCGACATCAAATACCCGAGTTATGAGCATTCAAAGATGACCATGTAATATTTTCAGCATTAACAAAAAAATAAGATTTTTGGAGCTTCATAACTTGCATATCTCGGCCAAAATAAGTCCGATCTTTGAGTGGTATACCTTTTTAGACTCGTTAAGATCAGAATTATAGATTGCCATTTAAAAATGGCCATGCCAGCAAATTTCATTTTTTGCCAAAAATGACCATGATCCGACATCAAATACCCGAGTTATGAGCATTCAAAGATGACCATGTAATATTTTCAGCATTAACAAAAAAATAAGATTTTTGGAGCTTCATAACTTGCATATCTCGGCCAAAATAAGTCCGATCTTTGAGTGGTATACCTTTTTAGACTCGTTAAGATCAGAATTATAGATTGCCATTTAAAAATGGCCATGCCAGCAAATTTCATTTTTTGCCAAAAATGACCATGATCCGACATCAAATACCCGAGTTATGAGCATTCAAAGATGACCATGTAATATTTTCAGCATTAACAAAAAAATAAGATTTTTGGAGCTTCATAACTTGCATATCTCGGCCAAAATAAGTCCGATCTTTGAGTGGTATACCTTTTTAGACTCGTTAAGATCAGAATTATAGATTGCCATTTAAAAATGGCCATGCCAGCAAATTTCATTTTTTGCCAAAAATGACCATGATCCGACATCAAATACCCGAGTTATGAGCATTCAAAGATGACCATGTAATATTTTCAGCATTAACAAAAAAATAAGATTTTTGGAGCTTCATAACTTGCATATCTCGGCCAAAATAAGTCCGATCTTTGAGTGGTATACCTTTTTAGACTCGTTAAGATCAGAATTATAGATTGCCATTTAAAAATGGCCATGCCAGCAAATTTCATTTTTTGCCAAAAATGACCATGATCCGACATCAAATACCCGAGTTATGAGCATTCAAAGATGACCATGTAATATTTTCAGCATTAACAAAAAAATAAGATTTTTGGAGCTTCATAACTTGCATATCTCGGCCAAAATAAGTCCGATCTTTGAGTGGTATACCTTTTTAGACTCGTTAAGATCAGAATTATAGATTGCCATTTAAAAATGGCCATGCCAGCAAATTTCATTTTTTGCCAAAAATGACCATGATCCGACATCAAATACCCGAGTTATGAGCATTCAAAGATGACCATGTAATATTTTCAGCATTAACAAAAAAATAAGATTTTTGGAGCTTCATAACTTGCATATCTCGGCCAAAATAAGTCCGATCTTTGAGTGGTATACCTTTTTAGACTCGTTAAGATCAGAATTATAGATTGCCATTTAAAAATGGCCATGCCAGCAAATTTCATTTTTTGCCAAAAATGACCATGATCCGACATCAAATACCCGAGTTATGAGCATTCAAAGATGACCATGTAATATTTTCAGCATTAACAAAAAAATAAGATTTTTGGAGCTTCATAACTTGCATATCTCGGCCAAAATAAGTCCGATCTTTGAGTGGTATACCTTTTTAGACTCGTTAAGATCAGAATTATAGATTGCCATTTAAAAATGGCCATGCCAGCAAATTTCATTTTTTGCCAAAAATGACCATGATCCGACATCAAATACCCGAGTTATGAGCATTCAAAGATAACCATGTAATATTTTCAGCATTAACAAAAAAATTAGATTTTTGGAGCTTCATAACTTGCATATCTCGGCCAAAATAAGTCCGATCTTTGAGTGGTATACCTTTTTAGACTCGTTAAGATCAGAATTATAGATTGACATTTAAAAATGGCCATGCCAGCAAATTTCATTTTTTGCCAAAAATGACCATGATCCGACATCAAATACCCGAGTTATGAGCATTCAAAGATGACCATGTAATATTTTCAGCATTAACAAAAAAATAAGATTTTTGGAGCTTCATAACTTGCATATCTCGGCCAAAATAAGTCCGATCCTTGAGTGGTATACCTTTTTAGACTCGTTAAGATCAGAATTATAGATTGCCATTTAAAAATAGCCATGCCAGCAAATTTCATTTTTTGCCAAAAATGACCATGATCCGACATCAAATACCCGAGCTATGAGCATTCAAAGATGACCATGTAATATTTTCAGCATTAACAAAAAAATAAGATTTTTGGATCTTCATAACTTGCATATCTCGGCCAAAATAAGTCCGATCTTTGAGTGGTATACCTTTTTAGACTCGTTAAGATCAGAATTATAGATTGCCATTTAAAAATGGCCATGCCAGCAAATTTAATTTTTTGCCAAAAATGACCATGATCCGACATCAAATACCCGAGTTATGAGCATTCAAAGATGACCATGTAATATTTTCAGCATTAACAAAAAAATAAGATTTTTGGAGCTTCATAACTTGCATATCTCGGCCAAAATAAGTCCGATCTTTGAGTGGTATACCTTTTTAGACTCGTTAAGATCAGAATTATAGATTGCCATTTAAAAATGGCCATGCCAGCAAATTTCATTTTTTGCCAAAAATGACCATGATCCGACATCAAATACCCGAGTTATGAGCATTCAAAGATGACCATGTAATATTTTCAGCATTAACAAAAAAATAAGATTTTTGGAGCTTCATAACTTGCATATCTCGGCCAAAATAAGTCCGATCTTTGAGTGGTATACCTTTTTAGACTCGTTAAGATCAGAATTATAGATTGCCATTTAAAAATGGCCATGCCAGCAAATTTCATTTTTTGCCAAAAATGACCATGATCCGACATCAAATACCCGAGTTATGAGCATTCAAAGATGACCATGTAATATTTTCAGCATTAACAAAAAAATAAGATTTTTGGAGCTTCATAACTTGCATATCTCGGCCAAAATAAGTCCAATCTTTGAGTGGTATACCTTTTTAGACTCGTTAAGATCAGAATTATAGATTGCCATTTAAAAATGGCCATGCCAGCAAATTTCATTTTTTGCCAAAAATGACCATGATCCGACATCAAATACCCGAGTTATGAGCATTCAAAGATGACCATGTAATATTTTCAGCATTAACAAAAAAATAAGATTTTTGGAGCTTCATAACTTGCATATCTCGGCCAAAATAAGTCCGATCTTTGAGTGGTATACCTTTTTAGACTCGTTAAGATCAGAATTATAGATTGCCATTTAAAAATGGCCATGCCAGCAAATTTAATTTTTTGCCAAAAATGACCATGATCCGACATCAAATACCCGAGTTATAAGCATTCAAAGATGACCATGTAATATTTTCAGCATTAACAAAAAAATAAGATTTTTGGAGCTTCATAACTTGCATATCTCGGCCAAAATAAGTCCGATCTTTGAGTGGTATACCTTTTTAGACTCGTTAAGATCAGAATTATAGATTGCCATTTAAAAATGGCCATGCCAGCAAATTTCATTTTTTGCCAAAAATGACCATGATCCGACATCAAATACCCGAGTTATGAGCATTCAAAGATGACCATGTAATATTTTCAGCATTAACAAAAAAATAAGATTTTTGGAGCTTCATAACTTGCATATCTCGGCCAAAATAAGTCCGATCTTTGAGTGGTATACCTTTTTAGACTCGTTAAGATCAGAATTATAGATTGCCATTTAAAAATGGCCATGCCAGCAAATTTCATTTTTTGCCAAAAATGACCATGATCCGACATCAAATACCCGAGTTATGAGCATTCAAAGATGACCATGTAATATTTTCAGCATTAACAAAAAAATAAGATTTTTGGAGCTTCATAACTTGCATATCTCGGCCAAAATAAGTCCGATCTTTGAGTGGTATACCTTTTTAGACTCGTTAAGATCAGAATTATAGATTGCCATTTAAAAATGGCCATGCCAGCAAATTTCATTTTTTGCCAAAAATGACCATGATCCGACATCAAATACCCGAGTTATGAGCATTCAAAGATGACCATGTAATATTTTCAGCATTAACAAAAAAATAAGATTTTTGGAGCTTCATAACTTGCATATCTCGGCCAAAATAAGTCCGATCTTTGAGTGGTATACCTTTTTAGACTCGTTAAGATCAGAATTATAGATTGCCATTTAAAAATGGCCATGCCAGCAAATTTCATTTTTTGCCAAAAATGACCATGATCCGACATCAAATACCCGAGTTATGAGCATTCAAAGATGACCATGTAATATTTTCAGCATTAACAAAAAAATAAGATTTTTGGAGCTTCATAACTTGCATATCTCGGCCAAAATAAGTCCGATCTTTGAGTGGTATACCTTTTTAGACTCGTTAAGATCAGAATTATAGATTGCCATTTAAAAATGGCCATGCCAGCAAATTTCAATTTTTTGCCAAAAATGACCATGATCCGACATCAAATACCCGAGTTATGAGCATTCAAAGATGACCATGTAATATTTTCAGCATTAACAAAAAAATAAGATTTTTGGAGCTTCATAACTTGCATATCTCGGCCAAAATAAGTCCGATCTTTGAGTGGTATACCTTTTTAGACTCGTTAAGATCAGAATTATAGATTGCCATTTAAAAATGGCCATGCCAGCAAATTTCATTTTTTGCCAAAAATGACCATGATCCGACATCAAATACCCGAGTTATGAGCATTCAAAGATAACCATGTAATATTTTCAGCATTAACAAAAAAATAAGATTTTTGGAGCTTCATAACTTGCATATCTCGGCCAAAATAAGTCCGATCTTTGAGTGGTATACCTTTTTAGACTCGTTAAGATCAGAATTATAGATTGCCATTTAAAAATGGCCATGCCAGCAAATTTCATTTTTTGCCAAAAATGACCATGATCCGACATCAAATACCCGAGTTATGAGCATTCAAAGATGACCATGTAATATTTTCAGCATTAACAAAAAAATAAGATTTTTGGAGCTTCATAACTTGCATATCTCGGCCAAAATAAGTCCGATCTTTGAGTGGTATACCTTTTTAGACTCGTTAAGATCAGAATTATAGATTGCCATTTAAAAATAGCCATGCCAGCAAATTTAATTTTTTGCCAAAAATGACCATGATCCGACATCAAATACCCGAGTTATGAGCATTCAAAGATGACCATGTAATATTTTCAGCATTAACAAAAAAATAAGATTTTTGGATCTTCATAACTTGCATATCTCGGCCAAAATAAGTCCGATCTTTGAGTGGTATACCTTTTTAGACTCGTTAAGATCAGAATTATAGATTGCCATTTAAAAATGGCCATGCCAGCAAATTTCATTTTTTGCCAAAAATGACCATGATCCGACATCAAATACCCGAGTTATGAGCATTCAAAGATGACCATGTAATATTTTCAGCATTAACAAAAAAATAAGATTTTTGGAGCTTCATAACTTGCATATCTCGGCCAAAATAAGTCCGATCTTTGAGTGGTATACCTTTTTAGACTCGTTAAGATCAGAATTATAGATTGCCATTTAAAAATGGCCATGCCAGCAAATTTCATTTTTTGCCAAAAATGACCATGATCCGACATCAAATACCCGAGTTATGAGCATTCAAAGATGACCATGTAATATTTTCAGCATTAACAAAAAAATTAGATTTTTGGAGCTTCATAACTTGCATATCTCGGCCAAAATAAGTCCGATCTTTGAGTGGTATACCTTTTTAGACTCGTTAAGATCAGAATTATAGATTGCCATTTAAAAATGGCCATGCCAGCAAATTTCATTTTTTGCCAAAAATGACCATGATCCGACATCAAATACCCGAGTTATGAGCATTCAAAGATGACCATGTAATATTTTCAGCATTAACAAAAAAATAAGATTTTTGGAGCTTCATAACTTGCATATCTCGGCCAAAATAAGTCCGATCTTTGAGTGGTATACCTTTTTAGACTCGTTAAGATCAGAATTATAGATTGCCATTTAAAAATGGCCATGCCAGCAAATTTCATTTTTTGCCAAAAATGACCATGATCCGACATCAAATACCCGAGTTATGAGCATTCAAAGATGACCATGTAATATTTTCAGCATTAACAAAAAAATAAGATTTTTGGAGCTTCATAACTTGCATATCTCGGCCAAAATAAGTCCGATCTTTGAGTGGTATACCTTTTTAGACTCGTTAAGATCAGAATTATAGATTGCCATTTAAAAATGGCCATGCCAGCAAATTTCATTTTTTGCCAAAAATGACCATGATCCGACATCAAATACCCGAGTTATGAGCATTCAAAGATGACCATGTAATATTTTCAGCATTAACAAAAAAATAAGATTTTTGGAGCTTCATAACTTGCATATCTCGGCCAAAATAAGTCCGATCTTTGAGTGGTATACCTTTTTAGACTCGTTAAGATCAGAATTATAGATTGCCATTTAAAAATGGCCATGCCAGCAAATTTCATTTTTTGCCAAAAATGACCATGATCCGACATCAAATACCCGAGTTATGAGCATTCAAAGATGACCATGTAATATTTTCAGCATTAACAAAAAAATAAGATTTTTGGAGCTTCATAACTTGCATATCTCGGCCAAAATAAGTCCGATCTTTGAGTGGTATACCTTTTTAGACTCGTTAAGATCAGAATTATAGATTGCCATTTAAAAATGGCCATGCCAGCAAATTTCATTTTTTGCCAAAAATGACCATGATCCGACATCAAATACCCGAGTTATGAGCATTCAAAGATGACCATGTAATATTTTCAGCATTAACAAAAAAATAAGATTTTTGGAGCTTCATAACTTGCATATCTCGGCCAAAATAAGTCCGATCTTTGAGTGGTATACCTTTTTAGACTCGTTAAGATCAGAATTATAGATTGCCATTTAAAAATGGCCATGCCAGCAAATTTCATTTTTTGCCAAAAATGACCATGATCCGACATCAAATACCCGAGTTATGAGCATTCAAAGATGACCATGTAATATTTTCAGCATTAACAAAAAAATAAGATTTTTGGAGCTTCATAACTTGCATATCTCGGCCAAAATAAGTCCGATCTTTGAGTGGTATACCTTTTTAGACTCGTTAAGATCAGAATTATAGATTGCCATTTAAAAATGGCCATGCCAGCAAATTTCAATTTTTTGCCAAAAATGACCATGATCCGACATCAAATACCCGAGTTATGAGCATTCAAAGATGACCATGTAATATTTTCAGCATTAACAAAAAAATAAGATTTTTGGAGCTTCATAACTTGCATATCTCGGCCAAAATAAGTCCGATCTTTGAGTGGTATACCTTTTTAGACTCGTTAAGATCAGAATTATAGATTGCCATTTAAAAATGGCCATGCCAGCAAATTTCATTTTTTGCCAAAAATGACCATGATCCGACATCAAATACCCGAGTTATGAGCATTCAAAGATGACCATGTAATATTTTCAGCATTAACAAAAAAATAAGATTTTTGGAGCTTCATAACTTGCATATCTCGGCCAAAATAAGTCCGATCTTTGAGTGGTATACCTTTTTAGACTCGTTAAGATCAGAATTATAGATTGCCATTTAAAAATGGCCATGCCAGCAAATTTCATTTTTTGCCAAAAATGACCATGATCCGACATCAAATACCCGAGTTATGAGCATTCAAAGATGACCATGTAATATTTTCAGCATTAACAAAAAAATAAGATTTTTGGAGCTTCATAACTTGCATATCTCGGCCAAAATAAGTCCGATCTTTGAGTGGTATACCTTTTTAGACTCGTTAAGATCAGAATTATAGATTGCCATTTAAAAATGGCCATGCCAGCAAATTTCATTTTTTGCCAAAAATGACCATGATCCGACATCAAATACCCGAGTTATGAGCATTCAAAGATGACCATGTAATATTTTCAGCATTAACAAAAAAATAAGATTTTTGGATCTTCATAACTTGCATATCTCGGCCAAAATAAGTCCGATCTTTGAGTGGTATACCTTTTTAGACTCGTTAAGATCAGAATTATAGATTGCCATTTAAAAATGGCCATGCCAGCAAATTTCATTTTTTGCCAAAAATGACCATGATCCGACATCAAATACCCGAGTTATGAGCATTCAAAGATGACCATGTAATATTTTCAGCATTAACAAAAAAATAAGATTTTTGGATCTTCATAACTTGCATATCTCGGCCAAAATAAGTCCGATCTTTGAGTGGTATACCTTTTTAGACTCGTTAAGATCAGAATTATAGATTGCCATTTAAAAATGGCCATGCCAGCAAATTTCATTTTTTGCCAAAAATGACCATGATCCGACATCAAATACCCGAGTTATGAGCATTCAAAGATGACCATGTAATATTTTCAGCATTAACAAAAAAATAAGATTTTTGGAGCTTCATAACTTGCATATCTCGGCCAAAATAAGTCCGATCTTTGAGTGGTATACCTTTTTAGACTCGTTAAGATCAGAATTATAGATTGCCATTTAAAAATGGCCATGCCAGCAAATTTCATTTTTTGCCAAAAATGACCATGATCCGACATCAAATACCCGAGTTATGAGCATTCAAAGATGACCATGTAATATTTTCAGCATTAACAAAAAAATAAGATTTTTGGATCTTCATAACTTGCATATCTCGGCCAAAATAAGTCCGATCTTTGAGTGGTATACCTTTTTAGACTCGTTAAGATCAGAATTATAGATTGCCATTTAAAAATGGCCATGCCAGCAAATTTCATTTTTTGCCAAAAATGACCATGATCCGACATCAAATACCCGAGTTATGAGCATTCAAAGATGACCATGTAATATTTTCAGCATTAACAAAAAAATAAGATTTTTGGATCTTCATAACTTGCATATCTCGGCCAAAATAAGTCCGATCTTTGAGTGGTATACCTTTTTAGACTCGTTAAGATCAGAATTATAGATTGCCATTTAAAAATGGCCATGCCAGCAAATTTCATTTTTTGCCAAAAATGACCATGATCCGACATCAAATACCCGAGTTATGAGCATTCAAAGATGACCATGTAATATTTTCAGCATTAACAAAAAAATAAGATTTTTGGATCTTCATAACTTGCATATCTCGGCCAAAATAAGTCCGATCTTTGAGTGGTATACCTTTTTAGACTCGTTAAGATCAGAATTATAGATTGCCATTTAAAAATGGCCATGCCAGCAAATTTCATTTTTTGCCAAAAATGACCATGATCCGACATCAAATACCCGAGTTATGAGCATTCAAAGATGACCATGTAATATTTTCAGCATTAACAAAAAAATAAGATTTTTGGAGCTTCATAACTTGCATATCTCGGCCAAAATAAGTCCGATCTTTGAGTGGTATACCTTTTTAGACTCGTTAAGATCAGAATTATAGATTGCCATTTAAAAATGGCCATGCCAGCAAATTTCATTTTTTGCCAAAAATGACCATGATCCGACATCAAATACCCGAGTTATGAGCATTCAAAGATGACCATGTAATATTTTCAGCATTAACAAAAAAATAAGATTTTTGGAGCTTCATAACTTGCATATCTCGGCCAAAATAAGTCCGATCTTTGAGTGGTATACCTTTTTAGACTCGTTAAGATCAGAATTATAGATTGCCATTTAAAAATGGCCATGCCAGCAAATTTCATTTTTTGCCAAAAATGACCATGATCCGACATCAAATACCCGAGTTATGAGCATTCAAAGATGACCATGTAATATTTTCAGCATTAACAAAAAAATAAGATTTTTGGAGCTTCATAACTTGCATATCTCGGCCAAAATAAGTCCGATCTTTGAGTGGTATACCTTTTTAGACTCGTTAAGATCAGAATTATAGATTGCCATTTAAAAATGGCCATGCCAGCAAATTTCATTTTTTGCCAAAAATGACCATGATCCGACATCAAATACCCGAGTTATGAGCATTCAAAGATGACCATGTAATATTTTCAGCATTAACAAAAAAATAAGATTTTTGGAGCTTCATAACTTGCATATCTCGGCCAAAATAAGTCCGATCTTTGAGTGGTATACCTTTTTAGACTCGTTAAGATCAGAATTATAGATTGCCATTTAAAAATGGCCATGCCAGCAAATTTCATTTTTTGCCAAAAATGACCATGATCCGACATCAAATACCCGAGTTATGAGCATTCAAAGATGACCATGTAATATTTTCAGCATTAACAAAAAAATAAGATTTTTGGAGCTTCATAACTTGCATATCTCGGCCAAAAT
This sequence comes from Drosophila maculinotata, assembly GCA_035045305.1. Lineage (NCBI taxonomy): Eukaryota > Metazoa > Arthropoda > Insecta > Diptera > Drosophilidae > Drosophila > Drosophila maculinotata. Next base: position 30,772 of record JAWNPD010000281.1, read on the forward strand.
AAGTCCGATCTTTGAGTGGTATACCTTTTTAGACTCGTTAAGATCAGAATTATAGATTGCCATTTAAAAATGGCCATGCCAGCAAATTTCATTTTTTGCCAAAAATGACCATGATCCGACATCAAATACCCGAGTTATGAGCATTCAAAGATGACCATGTAATATTTTCAGCATTAACAAAAAAATAAGATTTTTGGAGCTTCATAACTTGCATATCTCGGCCAAAATAAGTCCGATCTTTGAGTGGTATACCTTTTTAGACTCGTTAAGATCAGAATTATAGATTGCCATTTAAAAATGGCCATGCCAGCAAATTTCATTTTTTGCCAAAAATGACCATGATCCGACATCAAATACCCGAGTTATGAGCATTCAAAGATGACCATGTAATATTTTCAGCATTAACAAAAAAATAAGATTTTTGGAGCTTCATAACTTGCATATCTCGGCCAAAATAAGTCCGATCTTTGAGTGGTATACCTTTTTAGACTCGTTAAGATCAGAATTATAGATTGCCATTTAAAAATGGCCATGCCAGCAAATTTCATTTTTTGCCAAAAATGACCATGATCCGACATCAAATACCCGAGTTATGAGCATTCAAAGATGACCATGTAATATTTTCAGCATTAACAAAAAAATAAGATTTTTGGAGCTTCATAACTTGCATATCTCGGCCAAAATAAGTCCGATCTTTGAGTGGTATACCTTTTTAGACTCGTTAAGATCAGAATTATAGATTGCCATTTAAAAATGGCCATGCCAGCAAATTTAATTTTTTGCCAAAAATGACCATGATCCGACATCAAATACCCGAGTTATGAGCATTCAAAGATGACCATGTAATATTTTCAGCATTAACAAAATAATAAGATTTTTGGAGCTTCATAACTTGCATATCTCGGCCAAAATAAGTCCGATCTTTGAGTGGTATACCTTTTTAGACTCGTTAAGATCAGAATTATAGATTGCCATTTAAAAATGGCCATGCCAGCAAATTTCATTTTTTGCCAAAAATGACCATGATCCGACATCAAATACCCGAGTTATGAGCATTCAAAGATGACCATGTAATATTTTCAGCATTAACAAAAAAATAAGATTTTTGGAGCTTCATAACTTGCATATCTCGGCCAAAATAAGTCCGATCTTTGAGTGGTATACCTTTTTAGACTCGTTAAGATCAGAATTATAGATTGCCATTTAAAAATGGCCATGCCAGCAAATTTAATTTTTTGCCAAAAATGACCATGATCCGACATCAAATACCCGAGTTATGAGCATTCAAAGATGACCATGTAATATTTTCAGCATTAACAAAAAAATAAGATTTTTGGAGCTTCATAACTTGCATATCTCGGCCAAAATAAGTCCGATCTTTGAGTGGTATACCTTTTTAGACTCGTTAAGATCAGAATTATAGATTGCCATTTAAAAATGGCCATGCCAGCAAATTTCATTTTTTGCCAAAAATGACCATGATCCGACATCAAATACCCGAGTTATGAGCATTCAAAGATAACCATGTAATATTTTCAGCATTAACAAAAAAATAAGATTTTTGGAGCTTCATAACTTGCATATCTCGGCCAAAATAAGTCCGATCTTTGAGTGGTATACCTTTTTAGACTCGTTAAGATCAGAATTATAGATTGCCATTTAAAAATGGCCATGCCAGAAAATTTAATTTTTTGCCAAAAATGACCATGATCCGACATCAAATACCCGAGTTATGAGCATTCAAAGATGACCATGTAATATTTTCAGCATTAACAAAAAAATAAGATTTTTGGAGCTTCATAACTTGCATATCTCGGCCAAAATAAGTCCGATCTTTGAGTGGTATACCTTTTTAGACTCGTTAAGATCAGAATTATAGATTGCCATTTAAAAATGGCCATGCCAGCAAATTTCATTTTTTGCCAAAAATGACCATGATCCGACATCAAATACCCGAGTTATGAGCATTCAAAGATGACCATGTAATATTTTCAGCATTAACAAAAAAATAAGATTTTTGGAGCTTCATAACTTGCATATCTCGGCCAAAATAAGTCCGATCTTTGAGTGGTATACCTTTTTAGACTCGTTAAGATCAGAATTATAGATTGCCATTTAAAAATGCCCATGCCAGCAAATTTAATTTTTTGCCAAAAATGACCATGATCCGACATCAAATACCCGAGTTATGAGCATTCAAAGATGACCATGTAATATTTTCAGCATTAACAAAAAAATAAGATTTTTGGAGCTTCATAACTTGCATATCTCGGCCAAAATAAGTCCGATCTTTGAGTGGTATACCTTTTTAGACTCGTTAAGATCAGAATTATAGATTGCCATTTAAAAATGGCCATGCCAGCAAATTTCATTTTTTGCCAAAAATGACCATGATCCGACATCAAATACCCGAGTTATGAGCATTCAAAGATGACCATGTAATATTTTCAGCATTAACAAAAAAATAAGATTTTTGGAGCTTCATAACTTGCATATCTCGGCCAAAATAAGTCCGATCTTTGAGTGGTATACCTTTTTAGACTCGTTAAGATCAGAATTATAGATTGCCATTTAAAAATGGCCATGCCAGACAAATTTAATTTTTTGCCAAAAATGACCATGATCCGACATCAAATACCCGAGTTATGAGCATTCAAAGATGACCATGTAATATTTTCAGCATTAACAAA